>JAJONZ010017863.1:0-45469 GCA_029582445.1 Solanum paucissectum
ATCCATAATTCAAATTCAAGGAAAGTAAAGAGTAAATTCAAGTAAAGTTAAGAGTCAAGTCAAGTGAAGTTTCTTAAAGTTTTCAAGAGTGTTTAACAGACGTTTTAACTTCGTTTAAGACTTAAGTTTTCAAGTTAAGCAAAGAGTAAAGAGTTGAGTTCATTTCTCAAAAAGCTATTAGGGAACTAAGTATTCCCAAAGAGTTTATAAATGTTTCACATTTGAGCAAGCAAAGGGAACATCGATTCCAAGATGGATTTTAAACTAAGTTTTGAGTAATTATCTAAAACCAAAGAAAGAAGTTTGTTTTTACAAACATATGAGCTAAGTATATTTTGGGAGTAGTATTGAGCACCGATATGGAGATGCGAGTTCATATTAACTCAAGTCTCTATAAACCATGTAGCCATCATGGGTAGTAAATGATCATACTTTTTAGATGACTCCTAAAGATGCTTTTAGCATAGACTAATGGATCCACTAAGTTAAGCGTTTTATATGACGGCAAAGTATAGGACAGTTCTGGCAGCGTGGGCAAGACGTTGTATCACCACTTAGGCTCATAGTGGTGGTTGTCGATTAGAGAATCTCCCACAAAAGTTATATTACTTTTATATATAAGTAAAGTTGAGTTTGTTATTGCTTTATCTTTAACGAACCAAGTTGTTTACACTTTTTTACAAGCTTCATATATATACTGCATGTGTCTTATTGCTTTATATTGGATTCAGTTATGCATGAGTTGAACAGAGCCAAGGTAAGGGTTCATTTGTACTCCTTTCAAGCTTAAGTTGTTGTTTAACATTCCAACTCGCATACTCGTACATTCATTGTACTGATGTCAGTTGGCCTGCATCTTATTATGATGCAGACACAGGTAACCAAGATCAGCATCCAGCGCGCCCAGGATCAGCATCCAGCGCGCCTCCTTGTATTCCGTAGGACTCTTTTATTCGCTTTCCTAGTTTTTCTTATTAGGATGTTGTGGAGTTTGTCCCAACATCCATATCAGTATTATAGAGGCCTCATGGACAGTTAAACAGTTAGTAATCAGATGTCTTTACATTATTATTTCATATGTTGAGACTTGAGTTGCCATTTTGGCCAGGTTGAATGTTGACTATTAAACATTTGGAGTTATTTCACTAAAGTTATTTAAGTAAGTTCATTTGATCATTGTAATCATGCTTAGAGTCTTCCACTGGGTTAAGCAAGCCAGGACAAGGGTTCGCTTAGGGCCAACAATGGTCTTCGAGTGCCAGTCCCGCCCAGGGTGTAGGCTCGGGGCGTGACAGGTACACATAAATTGCCCTATCACAGTTTCCCAGAAAGTCAGCTCAGTAGATCTTGTAGAATTTGAAATGATAGACTTTGATATCATTCTCGGTATGGATTTCTTACATTCATGTTATGCCTCAGTTGATTGTAGAACTAGGATCGTTCATTTTCAGCTACGAGACGAACCAATCTTAGAATGAAAGGGTAGTAGATTAGCGCCTATGGGTCGATTCAATTCTTACCTTAAGGCCGAAAAGATGATCTCTAAGTTGTATCTCTATCATGTAGTTTGGGTTAAGGATTTAAGCTCCGAAGTCCTAACTTTCGAGTCAATCCTTGTAGTTAATGAGTTCCCAGAAGTATTTCTAGAATATCTTCTCGAAGTTCCTCCCAAAAGGGAAATCAACTTTGGAATTGATCTTCTCCCAAATACCCAGCCTAATTATATTCCTCCTTACAAAATGGCTCCAGCTGAACTTAAGGAATTGAAAGAATAGTTGAAAGACCTTCTATATAAGGGCTTGATCAGACCTAGTATTTCCTTATGGAGTGCGCCGGTGTTGTTCTTGAAAAAGAAAGATGGTTCTCTCAGGATGTGCATTGACTATCGGTAGTTGAACAAAGTCACAATCAAGAAAAAGTACTATATCCCCGGGATTGATGACTTGTTCGACCAACTTTAGGGTGCTAGTCATTTTTTGAAGATAGACCTCAGATCCGGCTATCATCAGCTTAGAGTCAGAGATAGTGACATTCTGAAAATAGCCTTCAGAACTTGGTATGCTCATTATGAATTTGTAGTTATATCATTTGGGCTAACCAATGCTCCTGCAGCTTTTATGGATTTGATGAATAGGGTGTTCAAGCAGTATTTGGACTTGTACGTTATCGTCTTCATTGATGATATCTTCATTTACTCTAGGAATGAGGAAGAACATGCGACTCATTTGAGAGTTGTCATGCCAATTCTCAAAGATTACTAATTATTTGCTAAGTTTAGCAAATGTGAGTTTTGTTTGCAATTTGTTGCTTTCCTTGGGAATATTGTGTCTAGCGAAGGGATCCAAGTAGATTCTCAAAAAATAGAAGCAGTGAAACAATGGCCCAGACCTACCTCTCCCATAGATATCAGATTTTTCTTGGGTTTGGCTGGTTACTACAGAAGGTTCGTGGAATGATATTCATACATAGCCTCTCCATTGACTATGTTGACTCAAAAAAAGGTTAAGTTTTAGTGGTCAAATTATTGTGAGAAAAGCTTCACAGAAATTAAAACTAGGTTGACTACAACACCTGTTTTGACTCTACTAGAGGGTTCAGATGGTTATGTGATCTATTGTGATGCATCCAGCTAGGAAAATTCAGTCCGCTATGCCCGCCTCTACAGGTAATTACTCGAGAACTCCACATCGTTATTTGATTTAGGATAGCCAGCCGCACCTTCGACAGGTTGCAGGCCATCTTTTGATCGTACATGTTACAACTGTGGAGAACCTAGGCATATGAGGAGATATTATCCCCACCCACGCATTTTGGATTCTATGCAGCAGCAGTCTAGAGCAGCAGTACCCGTGGGAAATGATAATAATGGTCGAGGACGTCCACAAGGTGGGCGATGAGGTAATCAATGAGGCCGTGGGGGTAGAGGAAATGGTAATGCAAGCAAAGGTACAGTGCAGTCAGGCAGGGACGTTGCCCATCAAGATGACAAGGCTTAGTGTTATGCCTTTCCGAGTAAGAACGAGGCAGAGGCGTCTGACGCAGTGATCACATGTACTATTCTTATCTGTGACCGGATAGCCAATGTGTTATTTGATCCGGGTTCTACTTATTCTTATGTATCTGTACGATTTGCCTCAGAATTTGCTATGATTTATGATATACTTGATGCCCCATCCATGTTTATACCCCTGTTGGAAAGTCTGTCTTAGTCACCCATGTCTATCGTGCTTGTCCTATTTTGTTTATGGGATATCTAACTTAGGCTGACTTAATAATTTTGGATATGACTGACTTTGATATAATCTTAGGCATGACTTGGTTGTCCCCCAATTATGATGTGCTTAACTGTAATACTAAGTCTGTGACTCTAGAAATTCCGGGCAGGGAAAAATTAGAGTGGGATGGGTGTACAAGCCTAAGGAAGCTAAGATCATATCCTCTATTCAGGCTAAGAAACTGGTATGGCAAGGTTGTTTAGCTTATTTGGCTCATATTTGGGATGTTGAGGTTGAGTCTCCATCTATTGAGTCTATTCCTGTGGTGTTAGAATTTCGAGAAGTGTTTCCTAATGATTTGCCTAGTATTCCTCCGGATAGAGATATATATTTTTGCATTGATTTTGAACCTGGTACTCGTCCCAATTTTATCCCTCCTTATCGCATGACTCCAGCAAAATTAAGAGAGCTTAAGGCTCAAATCGAAGGACTTCTTGATAAGGGATTTATTCGTCCTAGTGCTTCCCTATGGGGTGCTCCAGTTTTGTTTGTTAAGAAAAAAAATGGTAGTATGAGAATGTGTATAGATTATTCGTTTAAGTGTTAATTTTGGTTGACTTCTATTGCATTTTTGGGACATGTAGTTTCAAAAGAAAGGGTAATGGTAGATCCCCAAAAGATTGAGGGAGTTAAGGATTGGGTTCAGCCTTGCTCTGTGACAGAAGTTAGGAGTTTTGTTGGGCTCACTAGCTATTATCGTCGATTTGTGAATAACTTTGCTACTATTGCCACTCACTTACAAAAAATTGACCAAAAAGGAGATACAATTGAATGGACTAAAAAATGTGAGGAGATCTTCCAAAATCTCAAGACTCTCTTGACCACTGCACCTATTATAGCATTACCGGTTGAGGGTAAATATTTTATTATTTATTGTGATTCTTCACATTCTTGTTTGGGTGCTGTGTTGATGCAGGATAAGAATGTTATAGCTTATGCATAACGTCAATTAATGGTGCATGAGAGGAATTATCCAACACATGATTTGGAGTTGGCAGCGGTGGTCTTTGCTCTTAAAATCTGGCGACATTATGTCTATGGTGTTAAGTGTGAGATGTTTACTGATCATCAAAGTTTGCAGCATGTGTTCACTCAAAAGGATCTGAATTTGAGACAACGAAGGTGGACGGAGTTACTCAAAGATTATGATGTGACCATTCAATACCATTCGGGTAAGGCTAATGTGGTGGCAGACGCTTTGAGTCAAAAAATGCTGAGTACGGGTAGTTTAGCTTTCTTGAGTGTATCCAAGCAATCCTTGGCTAAGGAAATTCATACCTTAGAGTCTAAGTTCATGCGGTTGGGCATCTCAGATAGAGGTGGGGTGTTAGCTAGCATTGAAGTTAGGGCCACATTCATTTAAGAGATCAAGGCCAAACACTTTGAGGATGAAAATTTTAATGAACTTAAGAAGAAGACTCTGATTGGTAAGGCACAAAAGTTCACTCTTGATTTGGAAGGTGTGCTCAGTTTTAAAGGAAGGATTTGCATTCCTCGAATTAATGACTTTATTCAGAAATTGCTGACAGAATCCCATGGTTTGCGATATTCCATTCATCTTGGTGTCACCACGATGTACCGAAACTTGAAGAGAATTTATTGGTGGTTGGGCATGAAGAAGGATATAGCAGAGTTTGTGGCAAAATATGAGCATCAAAGGCCTACAGGTTTTCTTCAAAGAATGGCAATTCTGGAATGGAAGTGGAAGAGGATAGCCATGGATTTTGTGGTTTGTCTACCCAAGACCTTGGGGAAGTTTGATTCTATTTGGGTAGTGATTGATAGATTGACTAAGTCAGGCAATTTCATTCCTGTAAGAATAGATTATAATGCTGAACAATTGGCAAATGTTTAGGTGAAAGAGATAGTGAGGTTGCATGGGGTGCCCCTCTCTATCATCACAGACCGTGGTACCCAATTCACATCCAAGTTTTGGAGGAAATTACACGATGAATTGGGCACACAACTCACTTTTAATAGATCTTTCCATCCGGAAATGGACGACAGTCAAAGAGGACTATTCAAGTGTTAGAAGACATGTTGAAGGCATGTGTGATTGATCTTGGAGGGCATTGGGATAAGTTCCTACCTTTGTGTGAGTTCTCCTATAATAATAATTATCACTCCAATATTGATATGGCATCGTTTGAGGCATTATGCGGGAGGGGATGTAGATCACCCATAGGATGGTTCGAGGCTGGAGATATGAAACCTTTGGGGGGTTGATTTAGTGAAGGATACTCAAGATAAGGTGAGGAGTATTCAAGCTAAGCTTTTAGTAACCCAAAGTAGACATAAGAAGTATGCAGACCATAAGGTAAGAGATATGGCATTTCCAACTGGTGAGAATGTTCTTCTTAAGGTATCACCCATGAAAGGGGTGATGAGGTTGGGCAAGAAAGGCAAGTTAAGTTCATGATACATTTGTCCCTTTGAGATTCTTGAATGTGTGGGGCCAGTGTACTATAGATTTCCTTTACCTCCTAATCTATCGGGAGTTCATCTGGTATTTCATGTGTCCATGTTGAAGAGATATCATGGTGACAGGGATTACATCATTAAATGGGACTCAATTGTGTTAGACAAAGACCTTCAATATGAGGAGGAACCGATTGCACTCCTTGATCGTGATGTGCATAAGCTGAGGACCAAGGAGATTAAGTCCATGAAAGTTTAATGGAAGCATCGTCCAGTTGAGGAAGCTACTTGGGAAATCGAGAAGGACATGTGAGACAAGTATCCCCTATTGTTCGTCGATTCAAGTACTACTCTATTCTTTCTTTAGCCTATTTTTCCTAAGTTTGTCACTCGGCGACGAGTGATGGGTAAATTGGTATTTGTTATAATGAACTGTTCCCATCGTTATAGAAAAGCCAACGGGAAATTTTTTTAGGCCGGAAAACATTTTCGTAGTAACTTGGATTTTCCCAACCTAGTCCAGATTTGGACAAAATCGGAGTCTTTAAAGTCTAGGGAAATCTGGTAACAATTGGGTAATCCAATTATGAATTTGATCACATGAGTCGATAGCTAAGATGTTAAGGAAACCGTACTTTACGAAATTAAATTTGAGTGAGTAAAACTCCCAAAATTGGTCTTAGCGTGAACGGGTAGTTCCTGAGTGTTGCTAGTCAAAGACGTGTTGGGAAATGGGAGTTTGGAATTCTTAAATCGACTCACTGGTCCTGTGCAAGCCGCTATCGCGGAAATATTTTCTTCAGGGTGGGGCCGCCATAGCAGGACAGTCGCGATTTAAGTTGGAAATAAACCCCAAAAAGTCTTTATTTTGCAATTTTCAAACTTCCGAGTTAAGGAATGAACCCAGGGTTTTTCTTGATAGTTTTCTACCATTCTTGAGGCTAAAGGTAATATTTTCACTCCCCGAATCTATTTTTCGATCCGTAAAACGTAATCTAATGGGTAATTATCAAGGGGGATGAGTTTTTATGTGATAATTAGGTTGGAAAAAGCCCTAATTTGGATATTAGGATCATGGGTTTGATCTAGGGTTGATAAAATTATTAGCAATTCAGGTTATTAGATATTATTTATTAAATCCCGTGTTAAATTTATTGTTGTAGACCAGGAACAAGCGGAACAAATCCGGAAAGGGAAGAATCAAGTTTCTTAGGGAATTCAACCTTGTTTCGACGTAGGTGATGGTTGTAATTCTATGATTGTGTGATGTATGCTTGTTCTTGCCTCATTATGATACATGTATGTATGCGAATGTTGCTTTAGTGACTACATTAGTTGTGAATGAGGTTTTATGAATGATGAATGCTATGAATCATGACTTGATTGTATGATTATGAGAATGTACCTTGTGATTGTGAATGTGGCTTGTTTAATGGATCGGCTGTTTCTTTCCGACACACTAACTTGGATCGGTTGCGACATTTCGACATAATTATGGGATCAGTTTCCACGTATCGACATTATCATTGGATCACGTACCACATTTCGGTATGCTAACAGTTTGGGTTTGGGTTCCATGAGAGGACCAATAACTTGATATAACTGTGATATTTGAGAATCGTGATATTGTTCATTGTTCGTAAATGATGATGATATTGTATAGTATTATTGTTTGACTTATGTATGTTGCACTTAGTGTGATAACCGCCTGATCCTACCAGTACACTGTGGTTGTGTACTGATACTGCACTTGTTCTTTCTTTGTTGAGTACAGGGAATCTTCAGGCGGCTATTGACAGACCTCGCTTAGACTTTCTAGTTAGTTATTAGTGCATTAGTTTGGGGTTGTAACCCTTATTGTTAGACTTATGGATCTTGTTACATGTTTTGGTACATTGACTTTCAGGTTTTAGGCGTATTTCTTCCGCATTTCGTAACTTAAATGCTTTAGTATTTGATTAAGTTGGTTAGCTAATTAGTATAAATGGTTCTCCCACCGGAGGGTTAGTGTGGGTGCCAATCACGACGGTCTAGGTCGTGATAAAGTTGGTATCAAAGCATAGGTTCATTGATCTCAATGTACCAAAACCAGGCTAGTAGAGTCTTGCGGAACAGTACGGAGACGTCTGTACTTTTCCTTGAGAGGCTATAGGACTTCAGGAAATCTCTTTGTTTTCTTATCTCCTTTCGTGCTATAACTTGATTCCAATTGGTATCTGTCGATTTAAATTTGTATCTAACCTCCTTCACTCCTCTGTCCGCAGATGGTTAACACTAAATTCAATGGCGTCAGGCCTGTAGCTCCCGTCAATGCTCGAGTTGAGTAATCTGCAGTGAGAGGTCACGGTCGATGCAGGGGTAGAGAAAGATCTAGGGGTAGAGGCCGAGGAAGGGTGGCGCCTATTAGGGATAGAACACCGGTTGAAAATTCTCCCAGGAATGAGGCCCCTCCTGTGCATAATGAAAAGATAGGGGAGAATGTGGAGGTTGAGAATGAGGAGGATGTTGGACAAGAGGAAAAGGTGCAGGCTGAGACTACATGTATTCCTCTTTTGGACCCAGTGTTAGCTCAGTAGATCATGTCATTCTTGAAAGGGTTGGTTGGTCCTACAGTGCTTCCTTCTGTTTAACCAAATCAAGCTCCCGCTAATCCTCCTGTTGCTATCACTGCGCCCAAAGTGGGTGGAACTGGGGATAGTGATGCTTTCTTCCGTCCTTTGTTGGGTCCTGTTATGACTGGTAATGAGCATGAAATGTTGACTTAGTTTTAGAAGCTAAAGCCTCTTGTATTTCTTGGTTCTGAGGGTGAGGATGCTTATGAGTTTATCTTATATTGCTATGAGAGGCTTCATAAGTTGGGAATTGTCCATCAGCATGGGGTTGAGTTCGTGACTTTCCAACTTCAAGGTGAGGCTAAGCAGTGGTGGAGAGTTTACGTGGAGTATAGGTCTTCAATTTTACCCCCACCTACTTGGACCAGATTTCATGCTCTATTTCTAGAGAAATATGTGCCTAGGACTTTGAGAGATCGCAAGAAGGATGAATTCATGGATTTGGAGCAAGGTGGTATGTCTGTGGCTGCTTATGAGGCCAAGTTCCATGCTTTGTCTTGATATGCTACTCAATTGGTGACTACTGAGGAAGAGAGAATCCGTTTATTTATTAGGGGACTAAACTCTGAGTTGCATGTATTATCTGTTCATATGACCTTTTCAGGGAGGAGCTTTAATGAGGTAACAAATTTTGTTAAGAAAGTGTAGGGGGTGAGGCGAGACGGTCAGGCCAAGGCATTGGCTAAAAGTGCCAAGAATCCGGGTAACTTTCAAGGTTCTTATTCCAAGGGGTCAGAGAGGCCAACACTTGCAGCCAAAACAATTCAGTCCGCTATGCCCGCCTCTACAGATAATTACTCAGGAACTCCACATCATTATTTGATTTAGGATAGCCAGGGAGCCGCACCTTCGGCAGGTTGCAGACCATCTTTTGATCGTACATGTTACAACTGTGGAGAACCTGGGCATATGATGAGATATTGTCCTCACCCACGCATGTTGGATTCTATGCAGCAGCAGTCTAGACCAGCAGTACCCACGAGAATTGGTAATAATGGTCGAGGACGTCCACAAGGTGGGTAAAGAGGTAATCAACGAGGCCGTGGGGGTAGAGGAAATGGTAATGCAAGCAGATGTACAGTGCAGTCAGGCAGAGAAGTCGCCCATCAAGATGACAAGGCTTAGTGTTATGCCTTTCCGAGTAAGAATGAGGCAGAGGCGTCTGACGCAGCGATCACATGTACTATTCTTGTCTGTGACCGGATGGCTAATGTGTTATTTGATTCGGGTTCTACTTATTCTTATGTATCCGTGCGATTTTCCTCACAATTTACTATGATTTGTGATATACTTGATGCCCCCATCCATGTTTATACCCCTGTTGGAAAGTCTGTCTTAGTCACCCATGTCTATCGTGCTTGTCCTATTTTGTTTATGGGATTTATGACTTAGGCTGATTTAATAATTTTTGATATGACTGACTTTGATATAATCTTAGGCATGACTTGGTTGTCCCCCAATTATGTTGTGCTTAATTGTAATACTAAGTCTGTGACTCAAGAAATTCTACAAAGGTAAAAATTATAGTGGGAAGGGTGTACAAGCCTAAGCAAGCTAAGATCATATCCTCCATTCGGGCTAAGAAACTGGTAGGGCAAGGTTGTTTAGCTTATTTGGCTCATACTTGGGATGTTGAGGTTGAGTCTCCATCTATTGAGTCTATTCCTGTGGTGTTAGAATTTCGATAAGTGTTTCCTAATGATTTACCTGGTATGCCTTCGGATAGATATATAGATTTCTGCATTGATTTGGAACCTCATACTCGTCCCATTTCTATCACTCCCTATCGCATGGCTCCGACAATATTAAGAGAGCTTAAGGCTCAAATCCAAGGACTTCTTGATAATGGATTTATTCATCCTAGTGCTTACCCATGGGATGCTCCAGTTTTGTTTGTTAAGAAAAATGATGGTAGTATGAGAATGTGTATAGATTACCGGCAATTGAATAGGGTAACTATTCGAAAAAAGTACCCTTTGCCTCGAATAGATGATCTTTTTGACCAATTGCAAAGTGCATCAGTTTTCTCCAAGATTGATCTAAGGTCTGGCTACTATCAATTGAAATTTAGGCCTGAAGATGTGCCCAAGACGGTGTTTAGAAGACGCTATGGGCACTATGACTTCCTAGTTATGTCTTTTGGTTTGACTAATGCGCCTGCAACTTTCATGAGTTTGATGAATGGGGTGTTCAAGCCATTTCTTTACTCGTTTGTTATAGTCTTAATTGATGATATTTTGGTTTAATTGAAAAGCGAAGAAGAGCATGCCGACCATCTTCGTATTGTTCTGGGTGTTCTTGGGAAACAAATGTTGTATGCTAAATTTTCTAAGTGTGAATTTTGGTTGACTTCTATTGCATTTTTGCGAGATGTAGTTTCAAAAGAAGGGGTAATGGTAAATCCCCAAAAGATTGAGGCGGTTAATAATTGGGTTCGGCCTAGTTCTGTGTTGGAAGTTAGGAGTTTCGTTGGGCTCGCTAGCTATTATCATCGATTTGTGAAGAACTTTTCTTCTATTGCCACTCACTTGACAAATTTGACCAAGAAGAAGATGCCATTTGAATGGACTGAACAATGTGAGGAGAGCTTCCAAATGTGAGGAGAGCTTCCAAAAGCTCAAGACTCTCTTAACCATTGCACCTATTATATCATTGCCGGTTGAGGGTACATAATTAATTGTTTATTGTGATGCTTCAGATTCAGGTTTGGGTACTGTGTTGATGCAATATAAGAATGTTATAGCTTATACATCGCGTCAATTAATGGTGCATAAGAAGAATTATCCAACACATGATTTGGAGTTGGCAGCAGTGGTGTTTGCTCTTAAAATCCGACAACATTACCTCTAAATGGTGTTAAGTGTGAGGTATTTATTGATCATCATAGTTTGCAGCATGTGTTCACTCAAAATGATCTAAATTTGAGACATCGAAGGTGGATGGAATTACTCAGATTAAGATGTGACCATTCAATATATACCATCCGGGTAAGACTAATGTGGTGGCAGACGCTTTGAGTCAAAAAATGGTGAATATGGGTAGTTTAGCTTGCTTGACTGTATCCAAGCGACCCTTGGCTAAGGAAATTCAGACCTTGGAGTCTAAGTTCATGCGGTTGGGCATCTTAGAGAGAGGTGGGGTGTTAGCTAGCATTGAAGTTAGGTCCACATTCATTGAAAAGATCTAGGCCAAACAATTTGAGGATAAAAATTTGAATGAACTTAAGAAGAAAACTTTGATTGGGTCAGGGTAACTTTCAAGGTTCTTATTCCCGTGTTGAATTAATTGTTGTAGACCAAGAACAAGTGGAACAAATCCGAAAAGGGAAGAATCAAGTTTCTTAGGGAGATCAAGCTTGTTTCGAGGTAGGTGATGGTTGTGATTCTATGATTCTGTTATGTATGTTTGTTCTTGCTTCATTATGATACATGTATGTATGCGAAAGTTGCATTATTGATCACATTAGTTGTAAATGAGGATTTATGAATGATGAATACCATGAATCATGACTTGATTGTATGATTATGATAATGTACCTTGTGATTGTGATTGTGGCTTGTTGAATGAATCGGGTGTTGCGTTCCGACACACTAACTTGGATCGGTTGCCACGTTTTGGCATAATTATGATATCGATTTCCACGTTCTGGCATAATCATTGGATCGGGAACCACATTTCAGTATACTAACAATTTGGGTTTGGGTTCCATGAGAGGACCAATGACTTGATATAACAGTGATATTTGAGAATCGTGAAACTGTTCGTTGTTCGTAAATGATGATGATATTGTATATGTTCGGTGTATGCATGTTATTGTATTGTTGTTTGAATTATGTATGTTGCACTTAGTGGGATAGTCATGTGATCCTACCAGTACAATGTTGTTGTGTACTGATACTGCACTTGCTCTTTGTTTGTTGAGTACAGGGCATCTTCAGGAGACTATTGACAGACCTCGCTTAGAAGATCAATAATGGTGGATCGAATTCAACGGTGAGCCAGTTCATCTAGGACGCCGTGAGTTCTCTTTTTGTTTAGTCCATTTTCTTCGGACTTAGACTAGTACTTTAGATATATTTTGTTTAGTTTAGGGTTGCACCCATTTTCTTAGACTTGTCGTTAGTAGATGTTTTGGTACATTGACTTTCAGGTGTTAGACATTATTTTCTCAATAGTTTTTTTAAACTTTCAGAGTTTATGGGAACTCGCTATTTTTCCTTTAGACATTTAAAGATAGTTCTGTATCTTTAAATGCTTTAGTTTTTGTTAATTAGGTTAGTTGGGTTGTAGTAATGATTCTCCCACCAGAGTGTTAGGTGGGTGCCAATCACGATGGTCTTTGTCGAGACACTACCACCCCAACCGAACTTCCACAACTACAACTTGCATAAAACCAACCCAACCTACCAATTCACAATTTCATAGCACACAACTCAATTACAACATTCCAACATTTATAGATCAGCAACACACAAGATCAAGTTCATCCATCACAAGTTCCACTGAAAGACACTCACAAGTTCACAAATGATAAAGATATGTAATGCAATGTCAAATATGGTGATGCATGTCTGACCTAGTGATACACACCCACTGTAATTCAGTCTGGGACCCGTGGGAAACATATATGTCCATCCATTTGTCGCAGAGTGGGACATGAACCTCAATAATAAAATTCATCCCGACATATGACACGTCCCTTGATAATAGAATCAATCGTGGCGTGTGACACGTCCCTCGAATCATAATATCTATCGCGGCACGTGACACACCCTCAAAATGGTACATCATCTTTAATTTCTTATTCTTCCTCAATTCACATAACACTTGTCACAACCATGTCTCAACCCAATGCAAATGACATGACCACACAAATAATGAGGAGATTACCATTTCCATAACAATGCATAATTCACAACAACACAATCGTGATACAACGTCAATAATTAATCAATAAGTCTTTCAAACTATTCTCAACCATTACAAACCAATAATTAATCACATTGCCTTTTATTACCCCTTTTTCATCAATAGAATTATTCAACATGGAAAAATCAACCCATCACCAAGTCCCATTACTCCCCAACACATACCACAAGGAAATATACGATTCTATACACTTAACAAGAGTTTAGAAATCCAATTGCCTCAAACAATCGAACAACTACTCCGGGACTTGGGCCTTCCCCTTTCATTGGACTTCCAAACCAATATAACCTATTCAAAAAATTAATCACAATAAGATTTCAAACTAACAACACTCATATTACTACTATCCTAGACCCAAAAACTCACCTAAATCTATAATCAAGTTCGTAATCTCGATGTCAATTATCATGTCAACTCTCATATTTTCCAAATTTCAAGCGTAAGGTTAAGTTTCAATTTCTCAAAATATCATAAATCTAATGATATTCATATAATACAATACACCTAATATTTAATTAGTATAATATATCAAAATGTGTGTTGCATAATTGATAGCAAGATATATAATCAATTTTTGAAGCTAAGATATAATCTAGAAACTCCCCAATTCAACAATGGCATAATTTATTCTCTCATTCATATGTATAAATAATACATATGTTCCGTGCTATGATTGGCTCATCAATATACATTCCTTAATTATCAATCTGTGCCCTTCACTATGCCATAATTTCCCACCAAAGAAAACAAATTATACCCTAATACTGTTTCATCCGCCAACCATCAAATCCTAACCAATGCCTTCTAGACTATATATATATATATACAAGGACAGAAAATTAATTTGATAATTTTTGTTCTTACCTAAATACTTGTTGATGTCACACAAGTTCTCCACAAACTTCTCTTTTTGCTTTTCGTCCGCATAGGTGAGTTTCCACCCTCTCTTTCTCTCTCTCTCTCTCTCAAATTGTGGACTAAAATGTTAAACCCTACTAACTTATTTTAATATATGGGTCAAGTAGTATAGGGTATTAAATAAATTATGAACTTGACCCATTAACTAATTAGTAAAATTAATATTCAAAATTTACCCACTAATTAAATAATCGTAGTTGAACTAGTAATTCAAAATTTCCATTAAAACTTTACAGAAAGGGTCCTTTATGAAAGAGAGATGATTAGTTCTCAAAATGGTCTAACGAGTCATTACATAATTAAACCAAGTGATTACAGAGAACAAATTTTAGTTGCCCTATATATTCATTTCTTCACACACCATAACACACATATATATATATATATTATATATATGTATATAGTTCTTTCATTTAGTACAAAAAAGATGAAAAGTCAATGGAAATGAAAGTTTTGTGAAATTCAAAATGGGGCAGCACATAATTGTCATGTTGGATGCACTATAACGAATTATTGTATTTACTATTTAATATTATAATAACTAAATATTTATAATATTTTTATTTAGTGTAGGGGTAAAAAGGTAATTCAATTTTGTACTTTGGAGCGTCCCACTTTTAATAATACTAGTTCAAAATACGTGCTTCACATGTGAGTCCATTGAAAACATTGTATAAGGTATTAGTTATATCAAATCACATTGTAATGAGTGTCACAAACTTTTCAACAGAAAAGATACAATTTAAAATATATGAACATTCAATCTAATCAAATAACTTCTTTATTATATTGTATGTGAATTGGTTAGACATTTCTGCAAAATTTGGACAACAAAATTTGATTTGATAATTAAAGTAATGATTAAATTTTATGCTATTAGGTCCAAACATGTGATGTATAGTATGTAACAATACCAAAATGAATATCCAAAAATGATTAAATGGCTCTGATTTGACTGCGGAATACAATTTCTACATAGCTTACTTTATAGTTATCCTTTATTACTTCATCCAATAACTGGTGAGAATTAGGCACATTCTTGATGTTCATTTATTTAAGAATTTAACAGAATTTCATCATTTATACTAATTGTTAACGGAAGGAAATAAAAAGGTTTGAAAATTAATAGGATTTGATTAAATCATATACATCATCTATTAAATATTAATAATTACGTTATCTATCATTTGGCAAGTTACCACCGGAGGAATTAGGAGTTCTCTAAGATGATGAGTGTATGTTACACAAAGCTTTTTATCATTAAATATATGTAATAAGTAGTCTTTAATATAATATCATTAGATGAGACACCATCTTTTGATATCATTTTATTTATACTAACATAGCCTAGAAGTTGTGGTTCTAATATTGTAACATTTTTTAAAAATAAAATAAAAAATATTTAAAAATATAGTATAAGAATAAGATAGTATTTATTGAAATTAATGTGTATTTTTATTTTTTCAATAATAATGTTGAATATAATATTATAATTAATTTGTATTTACGTTTTTGCCCACAAATATTATTACTTTATGTGAATAATAATGTAATTCAACTTTAAACTTGGGTGCTTCTCACTTTTGACAATATATAATAATATGATGAATAATAAACTTGATAGTTTATATTAAATATTAAATGGTCCAGATTTTTCAAACATTTGCTTTCTAGATTTCATCTCTTAATGACAAAATTGGTTATTTATTTTCACCTTTATATTTTATTCCAATGATTTGTTGTTAAACCTATCAACTGGGTCAGGTTGTGTAATAACTCTCAAGGTCATTTCTGTATTTTACACGCTTTGACTATTTTTCCCTTCCTGTAGGTTTTAAGTAGATTCTCTGTGGTGTTGGGTTCAGTAGCATGCTTCTCAAGGTGGTCGAGTGAGTTTTGAGTTTGTTTTGCCCATTTGGAGGCTTTTAAAATGGAAGGGTTGACTTCAGTCAACATCTGGAGAATCTAATGTCGGATGAGGATTCTATAAGTTCCACCAACTCCGAAAAGGTCATTTTGGTCTGATGAATGGTCGGTTTGACTTTTGAGGAAGTCATTTTGGGTTTGTATCGTTAGAAATTTTAGTTTTGAAATTTTGGCCAAAGTTTGACTTCGATCAACATTATTGATAAGCACACTCAAATGGAAATTCCATCGGTGTGGTTAACTTTTAATTTCTGAGGAATTCAAGATGAGTTTGTTATTTTTGGAATTTTGTTTGATATTTCTTTGTAAGTATTGACTTTGTAAGCATTTTGATGAGATGTCTTCCGATTGTTGTTTCATCATTCATTTGATTCTGAAATGTCATTTATGATTGGGTAGTGTATTTGTTTAGCGTTGACAGAGTTTCGAATGAATTATGAGCCCCTGCTAGAGGATTTTTCACTCCTTGTGAACTGTTGATGTATTGTTGCTTGTGAATAACTATTCCGTTCTTCACATTCGTCAAGAGTTAGTTGTGTCTCCTATGCGTTCGTGTGGGTCTTCCCGCAATCGCTAAGGGTTTCCCTCCCAAGCCTTCGCATTCGCGCGCCTCCTGTCTCGTTGGTGAAGCGTTAGCACCTCAAACCTTAGCATTCGTGGGCCTCTCACTGCGTTTGTGAAGGATTATTTCCCTTGCAGTCTTTAAGTCTAAAGACCTATTTCAGCATGCAAAAATTCATTTCAAGATTTTGTATTTTCCTGATTTGAGAGCTTTTCTTGGAGGAATTGAGAAATTTTTGTAGGTTGCATCGGGGTATCACGTGGGCATGTTCCGCGGTTTTTGAATCTTCTGCTAATCTTAGTAATTCCTGTAAATTCCTCCTAAATTCTTCATTTATACTCTTTTTGAGCTATTTATTGGTACGGTGGGGATGTTTTTAGCTTATCGTTGATTGGATTGTGACTATTATTAGGGCACAAGTTCCTTAAAATGTTTTGAACCTCTTGACAGAGTTAATTTTGTGACACCGTGCATAAGTCCCATTATGGCGTTTTTGGGTTGTGTTTCTGATTTTGAATTCTTAAATTAATATGAGTATTATTGTTCTTGTTTTTACATTCCCCTCACATTGTTGATAGCTTGACAGCATTCAAAGGCCCTTCAGAAGTGAAAAGCGCTTAAGTAGAGGTTTGGGTACGGTTTCAGCCTTGAAGAAGGTTACAATTTCCTTTTCTTAGACTTGGATCATGGTGAGCTCCTGCCATTTAGAGACTTGCAGCTTTCCCTTTTCTTAGTCACTTCTCTTCTGTATATAGCTTTCTATACTTAGTAGCTCTTGTAACGGTGATACTTGGTCTAGGGAATAGGTCTTGTATTAGTTTGTCTTCTTGGTCACTGTCAAGCCTCGTTTGTATATTTTTATTGTACTTAAAGATCTATACTATGGCCCATTTTCTATATTTTATTCTTGTTTCCGATTATTCTTTGTTATTATTATTATTTAAACTATTATCTTTCATAATTTACTTTAGTGTTTTTACTTGCCTACTCAGGATTTGTGGCAGGCACCATAAATCAAACATTAAAGGTGATATATCTGAACTCACCACAAACCTTTCTCCAATGAGACATAAGAAAAAACAAAAAAAAAAGAAATCAAACAATAAAGGTTATATATTGGAATCCACATTTGATAAGATTCCTAAACAATCTTTAGGCAATGTGACTAGTAATGACTATCCTTCTATAATTCAATCTCCTCAGCTCCCCATGGCCTAGGAACAACGCCCATGGGATGATGATATTCAAGTACATGTCCCTGCTGGTATCTTCGACAGGGTACTTTTGAGAAGCTTAACCACTCAAACATATATACGTACCCCTTCACCATTGAACTTGGTGAGTCATCCATCAACCAAGTTATGCTCTAGATCTTTCCCAAGTACAAGGTGTTCTTCTCTCATGTCGGGCTTGGACTCACACTAACTCATTTGATCTTTCTTTACTACCCTAAACTTTTTTGTAGTGGCTGAAGTATTCAATTTAGGGAACCTATTGGTTATCCTCTCTTGTCATTTTAATGAAGAGATAGATTAATCGAATTTCTATATAACTTGTACAAAATACTAATTTCATTTGGTTAAAACTTCTTGATATAATTTGATGGACAGACGACTACGTCCCATCAGTATCTTGTTTATAGTTGAGCGATAACCATTTTAGTGGAAATATTCTAGATTTCAAGTCTCAAAGATTGATCGTAGTTACACTAAAACAAAACAAGCTGGAAGGTTTTGTTCAAAACTCACTCATTATCAACAAACGGTAGAACATAACAATGCTCAAAGTTGATAACACTGGCCACCTCAGAAAAGTCTAGGGTGGTAAATAAAAATCAAATAAGTCAGGGTGAGACCTAGCTCGACATTGTTGGATAAGTAACGAAGGAAAATGACTTCTCGCTATAAACATGACCCGACTTGAGTTAAGCTCAACTTGTACTCAAGAATGAAAATAAGGATAACTTTGTTGATGGATAAGTTACCAAATCTAAGGGTTAAGGGTTATGTATATATGTTTCAGTGTTTAAGCATCTATAAAGTTATCCTGTTGCAACTATCGGGGATGTGTACCTGAATCAAGGCTTCCTACTTACATTTTTCTCGGGCAATTGGGAGGTGAGAAGATTGAATTCCAGAAGGATACTCATCAATCGATCTATTAGAGTCCCTGATTTTCCTCATGGAAGGGGTTTGAGGTTGAAGATATTTGTCGATGGATGGTTTCAGGAATCATGTCAACTATAGGTTCAAAAGGGTTTTTTCTTAATATAACACCTCAAATTTGAGAAACGATTAGAAAGGGATCAAACATGCAAGTCCACAATCCCAAAATGGACCATGGACCTTTCACGACGCCCTAGATGGGACATGTAGGGGTCCATGACCCGTTAAATGGCTTCTGAAAGCTATCCAGAACAACCCTAGGGAGGAGTCACCTGGACAGTGCCCTAGACGGACCATGATGACTTAGAAAATGATCCATTTAGTGTTTCATCAAGTTATCCAGTAAGAAAGGGTTTCACCCCAAGTCGTTGTTAAGGCCCGTAAATGTTTAAAAGGTCCGTAAAGCCGTCCACGAAGGAGACTTATTAAACTTAGAAGTTTGGGTATACTTGAGACGATCATATCTTTCAACTCAAAGTGAATTAGGTGGCTCATGACCTATCAAATTAACGATCTTTGAGTCCTCTTTCCAATGCCGCCAAGTATGCCTAATTCCGAGCTCGGACTAAAAGTTATGCCCATGTTAGTGAAGTCGTGTTAGGCAGGGCATCTTCACAAACCACTTGATGGGCCGTGATGATCTAGACGACCCGTGAAGCCCCGTCATGAGAGGCACTTCAAGAGTTTTAAGTTATGGTCGTTTTAGTCATTCCCAATTGTTTTAACTCAATTCCATGTCGTTTTACCTTCTACACTAGCCCTTATATAAACATTTTAACCCTCAAAATCACCCAATTCAATTCACTCTATTAAATTTCCAAAAGTTGATCAAGTTCATTCCCCTAAATATTCCTCTTCTTAAGGAAGAATAAGAAGTCTAGGGTTTTTTTAACATCTCAAAAATCAGAACAAAGGTTGAACAAGAGAGATCGTCAAACCACAGAGGGGGTCCACAGGCCGTGAAGAGGACCATGACCCGTCACCCTGCTTGTTGTTGTGCACCCACCAAAAGGTGAAAGACCACGAACCACTAAACGGTCCGTGGATCTTCACATGGGCTGTGAAGTGGCCAGTGAAGGAGACACATAACCACCATGACTAGTATGAAGGACCATAGATCACTAGACGGTCTGTGGAGTTTGAGACGAGCAATGAAGTGACTCGTGAAAGAGGCTTGACAGACTTTGAGGTTTGTGTCAACTTCAAATGATAATATATTTAACACAAAAATGATTTAGGTGGCCCATGACCTATAAATTAAAGGTCTTTGATTCCTCTTTCCAACGCCACCAAGTTTTCCTAATTCCAAGCCTTGAGTAAAAAGGTATGCTCGTTTTAGTGAAGCCCTGTCGGGTAGAGCATCTTCACGACCCACTTGACGGGCCGTGGTGCTCTAGACGGCCCGTGAAGCCAGTCTTGAAGTCACTTGTTAAGCACCACGGACGTCTAAACGGTGTGTAAAGCTCTAGACGAACCATGAAGTTGTCCGTGAAGGGAACTTGACAGACTTAGAGTTTAGGGTCAACTTTAAATGACCATATATTTCAGCACAAAAAGAATTAGGTGGTCCATGACCTATCAAGTTAAAAATCTCAGAGTCCTTTTTCCAACGCCATAAAGTTTGCCTAATTCCAAGTTTGGAGTAAAAAATTATATCTGTTTTATTGAAGCCCTATCGAGCAGGACATCTTCACGAGCTGCTAGACGGGCCTTGGTCATCATGATGGCCTATGAAGCCCCTCTTGAAGTAACTTTGGCAGCATTTAAGTCAAAGTCGCATTATTCGTTTCTCCTATGTGTTTGGTACTTAAACTACATCGTTTAAACTACGCTGTTTTACTCAGTCTAAGCTTGGTAAACTAGTCAGAAACTACCTAAAACTCTCATTCTCCTAAACTCATCTAACTTAAAAAGAAAAGAATAGAAAGTGGTGACCGTTTCTCCCAAGAACAAATAGAGGTTTTCTCCAAGTTTATCCATGGAATCCAAATAATTTCTCCATAGTTTTCGTCACCAGGTATGTGAGATTTGACTAGTAGGTTCCTTTCACCCATTATGTCCCTAAAATTTAGTCGTTTTTTTCGATTTCTCATAAGCTGTTCAGACCCAGGGTTTCCAATTTTTGAAGATTTATTGCGATTTTAGCTATTATAGTTTCCATGATCTAAATAACTTGTTTCTTGGTGAATTAGTGTAGTTCCATGCATAGAATTCAGAACCTTAGCTTTTGTAAATTTTTTAGTGAATTATACTTGCTAGGAAAATCAGACAGAAAATCACACTTCAAAATTTGAATTCCATATCTTCATTATATATATGTTGCATTCTCAGTTAGCATATCAGTACTTTGAGCTACTATGTATTTCAGTGCATTTTAGATTTTCATATTCAGTTGGGAGTAGACTTAGCACCGAGTTGGACAAGGGTTCAGCATACCCATAAGTCCCAAAACCACGTGCCCGCATAGGTTTATAAGTTCCCGCTGTTGGTCCTTAATTTTAGTGATCAAACCACAATCATGTCTTTATACCCCCAACAAGGTATATTGGGTTCTCTCGGTAGGGCGTATACATCAAACTCCACGTTTAGCTCAGGTGGTTTATGTCGGTTCATAGGACCACCCACATTCAAACTTTTATTACATTGACCATGTTTTCAGCATTTACATTAATATACAGTTCATCATGTTATCTTCATGATTAGTTTTTGCTCACTGCATCCAGTTTAGTTTTTCAGTTTTACTTCAGTACAGATTATTTCTTGTTCAACTTATGTATATATTATTTAGCTTAGCATATCTATATCTTGCATGATTAGTACATTCAAAGTATTGATGCATATTTCTACGCTACATCATTTTATGATGTGGATTCAAGCGTTAAGCATCCAGATCACAGTTAGTTCGATTTCCTGTGCGAATTCAACAACTTCAGTGGTGAGTCCTTATTCTTCGAGGACAATAGACACGCTTTACTTTTTAGTCATCATTTTAGTTTTCAGTCTTGTTAGATTTAGTTGGGGGCACGTCCCAGCAACTCAATAAGTTAGAGGCTTTTGAGACATAGTAGTAGATTCAGCTCGAGTTGTTAAGTGTTGTTTCAATCAGCACTAACTCTTATTATGTCATATATAATCAAACTAGTTGGGTTTTCCCCATTTTAGATACCCACTATTTTGAGCTTGCACATAGTACATGATATACTTAGTTACTTTTTTTCCAACATGCGTGTTATATGCCAGACTCAGGGTTAGCTTGGGGTTACTCCTGATTCTAGGTCCCGTGTTATGTGTCATGCCCCAAGCCTACACCCTGGGCGGGACTGGCACTCGAGAACCATTGCTGGCCCCAAACGAACCCTTGGTCTGGCTTAACTCTTAGGGGAAGACTTACTCATAATAAAAACACTTTAAAAGTAAACTGTAACTCAATGATAACTTAGAATGTTTTATAAATAAACATTCAACTAGCCAAAGTGGCAACTCAAGTCTCAACATAACCTAATGGAAATGAAAAGACTGAAGAACTATAACTATCTATCTATGAAGCCTCTACTAACTGAGATGGACGTTGGGACAAGACCCACGACATCCTAACAACACTAGAATGAATAAAGTAAACAAGGGATCCTCCAGAAAGCAAGGAGGCTCACCACAACTCTGAAGCTCAACTTGATAAACGAAATACTTGATGCCGATCCTAGTTACTTGTATCTGCATCATAAAAGATGCTGGCCAAATGGCTTCAGAACATGGAATGTACGAGCATGTGAGGGGAATTCTAAAACAGACATAAGCTTGAAATGGAAGTGAAGAAAACTTACCTCGTCTAAACTCACCTCCACTTATTTCAATATAAAGCAGAAATAGAAATGCTTTATCAAGAAAAGTTTTAAAACATGTAGATAACAACTCAATGTATTGAAATCACAACAATAACTTAGTTTGTATATGAAAATACAAGTAACTCTGTGGGAGATTCTCTAACTGACAACAATCACTATGAGCTATGTGATGATACATCATCTTGCCTCACACTGACAGGGCCGTCCTATACTTTGCCGGGGTATATATAGAACCTATTACTAAATGGATCCACTAGTCTATGCTAAAAGCATTAAGGAATCATCTAAAAAGTATGACCCTTTTCTACCCACGTTGGCTACATGATTTTTGGATACTTGAGTTATCTAAACTCATCCCCATATCGGTACTCAATACTACTCCCAAAATTTAACTAGCTCATATGTTTAAAAACATAACTTTCTCTGTGGTTTGAGATTATTACTTAAAAATCTAATTCTTAAAAGAAATGGTACTCAAAACTGATCATGAAAACTCTTTTGGAAATCGGTGTTTCCTCTCATATTAAATGTGAAAACATTTACTATTTGGGAATACTTGGTTCCCATATGTCATTTTTTAAGAAATGAACTCGGCTCTACTCTTTCTCAAACTCAATGCTTAAGTCTTAAAACAAGTTTAAAAAAATTGTAAAACACTTTTGCAAAGACTCTAAGAACTCTCTAGACTTGACTCTTAGCTCTTCCTTGAATTTGAATTATGGATTCAAGGGTTATGATCTCGTGTTATTGATAATCTCATGATGTTTAGATGTACCATAGAGTGTAGAATTCAACTAGAAAACATAGGTACGATTCGAGGGAACTCAAACGGAAAGAAGTGGGAAAGGGTAGAGGACCTGGCGACCCTAGCGTACTGAGTGGCGTAGGGCGCTAGACCCTGAAATACAGAGGGAAAGTTGGGGCGCATTGACTGGTGCGGGGCCCCAGGGGTCAAACTACAGAACACTTTCTCTGGTGCACTGAGTGGCGCGGTGTGCCAGCCCTCCGCCCAGAACACCTGACGAATTTCCTTGCCTGTTTTCTAACCCCAATTCAGGTAGAATCGAATAATTTCTTCCCCTATGACTTATATTTGAATACCCAACAATAGTATACAAGAATAAACTAAAAAATAACCTTAAACTTCACACGATTATCTCAACAACTCATCAAAACTTCAACAATCAAGATTATGAAAGAAACTCCAATGAAACTTATCAAGTACTCAAATCTTTTTCTTTCAAGAATGGAATTACGCTGAATAAATCATAATTGACGTGTGGGTTAATGAACAAAACACTATGTGAACTCACATACCTCTTAGGGATCAACCTTTGGCGAAATCCGCAACAAAAATCCTCAAGAACTTGACGAACTCTTGACTTTTTTTCCTCTTCTGAACTTCTCTCAAAACCCTAGCGTAAATTTTGATTTGTAAAACTGAAAAAAATCAGTTTAGACCCCTAGATATTACCAAATTTCGTTTTAAGGTAATTGGGTAAGGAAAAGACCAAAATACCCCTCTTAAATTTGGGTAACTTTTCTTAACTAGGTATCCCGATTTCAAACTGGCATATCTCCCTCATACGAGCTCGAAAATTAGCAAACTCGATGGCGTTGGAAAGAGGATTCCGAGACCTTTTATTTGTTACCTTATGGCCCACCTAACTCATCATGTACTAAAAGTTACGGTCGTTTGAAGTTGATCTAAAACTCATACTTAGCATAACTTGCCATATATTCCAAATTTACTCTTTCCAAAAATGGTTCTTTCCAATTCTAGTTCTTTCACATACCGGGGTGTTACAATATCTCCCCCTTGGGACATTCACCCTCGAATGAGATTATTCTAAGTAGACTAAGGGTGTAACATCTAACATTCAGCTCAAACACCCAACAAGCACTAAATATAACGCAACATACCAACCTAAAATAAATGCCAATAAAAGGATTAGTACCTTAATTTGGAATTTTTCCGGACTCAAAGAGATTGTGTGCTCTTCTTGACAATCAGTCTGAGGATGGAAAGCAGTACTCAAGTTCACCTTTTAACCCAAACCTTTCTGGAAACACTTCGAGAATTATGCAGTAAATTCTGCACCTCTATCTGAAATGATGGACACTGGAACTCCATGAAGTCTGACAACTTTTTGAATATATAACTTAGCATAATATTCCAATGAAAAAGTAGTCTTTACAGGTAAGAAATGGGCTGATTTAGTCATTCGATCTACAATCACCCAAATCGAATCATGCCGCCTGCGAGACCGTTATAAGCCTGTAATGAAATCCATATTGACCATCTCCTACTTCCATTCTGAAATATTTATATTCTGAGCCATACCACCGGTCCTCTGGTGCTCTACCTTGACTTGTTGGTAATTCAGGCACTTAGCAACGAATTCTGCGATACCTTTCTTCATACTACTCCATCAATAGACTTCTTTCAAGTCACGATACATCTTTGTGGAACCCGGATGGATAGAATATCTGGAGCTATAAGCTTCCTCCATGATCCTCTCTTGGAGTTCATCAACCCTTGGTACACACAATCTAACTTGATACCTCAATACACCATCTCTCCATGTACAAAAGCCATCACTTTTTGCTTATGAACATTTGCCTTAAATTCAAGAAAAATAGAGTCTTGGTCTTATTTCTCTTTCACTTCATACACTAATGATGATTCATCCCCATTCATCACCACCACTCCTCCTTCATTGGAATCCATTAGTCGAACTCGTAATTGTGCAAGTCTAAGCATATCTTTTGCTAACTCTTTCTTGTCTTTCTCAAAATGGGTGGTAGTACCCATGGATAACCTGCTTAAGGAATCAACAAAAACATTAGCCTTACTTGGGTGATAGAGAATACTCATGTCATAATCCTTGAGTAACTCGAACCACATCCTCTATCTGGGATTAAGCTCTTTCTGACGGAACACATACTGAAGAGTTTTATGATCGGTGAACACATCTACATGAACACCATAAAAATAGTGGCGCCATATTTTCAAAGTAAACACTACAACATCCAACTCTAAATTATGGGTTGGGTAATTCGTCTGGTGAACCTTAAGTTGTCTGGAGGCATAAGCTATAACTTTACCCTTCTGTATCAATACACAACCCAATCCAACTCTGGACGCATCATAATATACAACAAAGCCTTGCGTACTTTCTGGTAAGGTCAACATTGGGCAGTAGTCAATCACTTTTTCAATTCTTGAAAGCTTTTCTCACAATCTTCAGACCATTTAAACTTAACAATTTTTTTATTCAACTTAGTCAAAGGAGATGAAATAGATGAGAATCCCTTGACGAACCTTCTATAATAACCAGCCAATCCCAAGAGACTTTTAATGTCGATTGGAGATGTGGGTCTAGGCTAGTTCTGCACTGCCTCTATTTTCTGAGTATCAACTCCAATGTGGCCTAGGAATGCCACAGACTCAAGTAAAAGCTCACACATAGAGAATTAGCATACAACTCTCTATACTTTAGAGTTTGGAGAACTATTCTTAGATGACTAGCATGATCTTCCTTATTCCACAAATAAATTAGAATGTCATCAATGAATACGATAAAAACATATCTAAATAAGGCTTGAATACTCTATTCATAAGGTCTATGAATGCTGCAGGAGTATTAGTTAAACCGAACGACATGACCAGAACTTATAGTGACCATAACGGGTCTTAAATGCTATCTTAGGGATATCACGTTCTCTTACTCTCAATTGATGATAGCCTGATCTGAGGTGTATCTTAGAAAAACAAGTGGCACCTTGAAGTTGATCGAAAAAATCATCAATTCTCGGAAGAGGATACTTATTCTTGATAGTAACCTTGTTTAACTGACGATAATCTATACACATTCTAAGAGAACCATCTTTCTTCCTCAAAAATAAGACCGGAATGCCCCTAGGTGAGACACTAGGTCGAATAAAACCATTCTCAAGAAGATCTTACAACTACTCTTTTAGCTCTTTGAACTCTGCTGGTCCCATTCTATATGGAAAAATAGAAATAAGATGAGTATCGGGAAGAATATATTTACCATAGTCTATTTCTCACACAGGAGGGACTTTGAGAAGATCATCTGGAAACTCTTTTACTACTGGAACTGACTGAATAAAAGGTGTCGCAACAATAGAGTTACTAACTCGAATTAAGTGATAGACACACCCTTTGGAAACGAACTTCCTCACCTTAAGGTACGAAATGAAACGACCCTTACGAACTGCTGAACTACTTTTCCACTCTATAACTGGCTTATTAGGAAACTCAAACCTAACAACTCGAGTTCTATAATCGACTGAGGCATAACATGCATGAAGTCAGTCCATACCTAGAATGACATCAAAATCTACCATGTCTAACTCGATTAAGTCAGCAATGGTATTCTTGTGATTGAAGAAAATGGTACAATCACGATAGACTCTCTCAGTTAGAATAGACTCACCAATAGGAGTAGAAACACCAAAGGGCTCAAGAAGTTTCTCAGGAAGAACATCAAAATTTATCGCAACATAAGGAGTCATAAAATATAGACTCGCTCCTAGATATAGCAAAGCATAAACATCAAAATTAATGACTTTGATTATACCAGTGAAAACATCTGGTGAATACTTTTGCTCTTTGCGACTAGTAATAGCATACAAACAGTTTGCTCCTACGATTGCCCCTGATGTAGCTCCTCTAGATACAACTCTGTCTGGTGGAGAAGCTGAAAAAGATTGGACTCTATTGCCCCCATTACCATTACCTTGTCTGTTCTTCGGGCACTCATTCATAAAGTGACCATTCTGACAACACTAGAAGCAACCAGTGGAGCCATCACGACACACTTCTGAGTGGTTCATACAACACTTAACACATGCAGGAGTCTCATTTCCTCCTTGTGCCATATTACCTTGAGACTGCGCAGGTCTAGCTATGAAATTTAGCGAATTCTGATTGTTGAACTCACCTATGTTTCTTGGTGCAGGTGCACTAGCAAATGGTGGAGCAGGTCCCTTTTGCTTATATTGGAAAGATGACCTATTGGCATATCTCTTCTACTGTCTGGACTCATTCCATGTCTTAGCTTTCTTATTTCATAACTCTTCCCTATCTCTTAGCTTATCTTCGTCAACCTGTTGCACATGGATTATCAGCCTTTCTATGTACATATCCTCTATTAGCATAGCCACCTTGCCTTCCTTACCTGACAAACGAGATAACCCAACAACAAACAGACTCATCCTACTTCTCATGTCAGCAACCATATCTAGAGCATAATGGTAAAATTGGGTGAACTTATGGCTATACTCATGCACACTTATAGATTCCTTCTTAAGAGTGAGAAATTCTCTTACCTTTGCCTCTTTTAGCTCACGGGTAAAGAAATGCCCTATAAAGGCACTCTCGAACACATCCCAGCTCACTATCGATGCACCCTCAGCTCTACCTTTCTTCCATTGGTCAAACCAGATTCTAGCAACACTCTTCAGTTGATATGCAGCTAGTTCCACTCGCTCAGCATCAACAATATGCATAACCTCAAATAATTTCTGTAGTTCCTCGACAAAGTTTTTTGGATCCTCAGTGACACTTGAACCAGTGAAGCTTGGAGGATTCATCCTTAAGAATTCACGGATCCTAGAAGTATCAACCACTTTCTGTCGATTCTCTCTTTGTTGTCCAGCTTGGTTGGTCACAACTTGGCTCAACATCTGGATAGCTTCATGGAATTCAACATTGGTGACCTATCCTTGTGGTTTCACTTCTGGTGCATTAGGTACCCCTTGATCCTCAACATTCCTCCTAACAGGACGACCTCGAACAACTCTTCGTGGAGGCATGATCTGAAAGATAAGTGCAAGCATGAATTGGAGAGAACTCTATCACACAAAGAGAGTATAAAAGAAGTGAGATAGTTCATAAATGTTTCAACCTCCTAATTATAGATGTGGCGCGCTTCACACCGATAACTAGGAATCCACAGACACGGCTTCATAGGCACCTTAGGACTCATGAACTTTGTGCTCTTATACCAAGTTTGTCAAGCCCCGAGCCAACACCCTGGGCGGGTGATGAGTCTACAAATTGGACTCATTTATGGCTATATTTTAATAGAAATTGTGTCCTCAAATGCTTATTTTATCTCAATATCTGATGAAAATATTTAAGTTTCAAGTATTTGAAGTTTGAAGGAAAGCATGGAACTACATCACAAAAAGGACCGAAAAGGCTGAAAAGAACGAAGAAATGAAGGCCTGAGGATCACTGAGTCCACTTGGCGAGTCGCCGAAGGGTCTTACTTCGCCTTTTGTTCCAGTGTGCTGAGCCCTGAAGGAAAGGATCAAGTTGGTGGAAAAAATGAGCAGTCGACGTAATGCCGAGAAGTTTCGTGAAGTAGTACCATGTCGCCCAATGACCCAGAGCACGATGATGCTGAAGGATGGTGCAAGACGGCGATGAACTACACCAAAGGGAAAATCGCCGAGTTGATTGGTGATTCCGACTAATGTCGCCGAATGATCCACTGCAACACAGATTTTTGAAAACTATAAATACTCGATGAGAGTTGTAGTTTATGATAAAAAAATTTAGTGTGGAAAAATAAATATAATTTTTTAGTACTTTTTATTTTTTCTCTGAGTTTGAGAGAGTTTGAAAACTTGAAGAAGAAGAGGGTTTCATCTCTAAGGATTTGGACTTGGGTCTCTTGGATTCTTTATTCTTGACCTGTAACAAGACTTAAATCTTCATACCCATTTCAATGCAAGCTCATATAGGTATAAATTTCTATCTCTTGATGTGTGGCTAAAACCCCAAATTCTTGGGGTGTGATTTTGTGAATATGGGTTAGATTAGTTGTTGGGTCTTGCTTGCTGATAGTTTATTCGTAGTTTAAATGTTATTTCATTTAGTGGTTGTGGCTGAACTTAATGAGGTTGTAGTTGCAAACTCATATATGTGTTTTCGGCATGCTCGAGAGAGAGGTCGTAAAACTAAGACCACTAAATTGATGGCAGTGCATGCGGGTTGACATGAGGTTCAGCTCGAGAGAGTGAACCCTAGTCCCATGTCCACATACGCAACTCGAGAGAGTGAGTGGGTTAAGGCGGAGGTTGTTCTTTATGCGCAAGTGGGTGTTCGAGAGGAACCCTATTGAAACGGGGTAAGTGGCTCGAGAGAGAGCTTATCCCCTTTAAAGCCTATCCTAGTCACAAATACTCAATGAATTTACTATCAAAAGCATGTACACAATATTATAGTCTATCCCGTATTCGTATCATATCCCAAGAATCCCCTATCATTACTTAGAAATCTTTGTTTATTTTGTTGTTTTTACTTACTAGTGACAAAACCCCGATTGTTAATTGACACTCTTGTGTCCCCCTTTAATTTATAATGTTTTTAATTGTTAATGTCTTTAGCTACGACTAGTTAGAACTAATTTTATTTTTCTATTAAGTCTCAAAACCACTCCCTTGGGACTCGACCCCAACCCTTGGTTGGGTTATTATACTATTGCACGATTGTAAACACTTGCATCAGAAGTTGTGTCATTGATTACGCAAACATCAGCGGACTGGCACTCAAGAATCATTGCTGGCCCCAAGCGAACCCTTGGTCTGGCTTAACTCTTAGAGGAAGACCTACTCATCATAAAACACTTTAAAAGTAAACTGTAACTCAATGATAACTTATGTTGTTTTATAAATAAACATTCAACTTGCCAAAGTGGGAACTCAAGTCTCAACATAACCGAATGAAATTGAAAAGTCTAAAGAACTATAACTATATTTCTATGAAGCTTCTACTATATGATATGGACGTCGGGACAAGACCCACGACATCCGAAAAAAACAAGAATGAATAAAGTAAAAAAGGGATCCTCCGAAAAGCAAAAAGGCTCACCACAACTCTGAATCTCAACTGGATCAACGAAGAACTGGATTCCAATCCTGGTTACCTGTATATGCATCATAAAAGATGCAGGCCAAATGGCGTTTGAACATGAAATGTACGAGCATGTGAGGGGAATTCTAAAACAGACATAAGCTTGAAAAGGAACTGAAGAAAACTTACCTCATCTCAACTCACCTCAACTTATTTCAATATAAGGAAAAAATAGAAATGCAATACAAATAAAAGCTATAAAACATGTAGATAACAACTCAGTGTATTGAAAGCACAACAATAACTTAGTTTGAATATGAAAATACAAGTAACTATGTTGGAGATTCTCTAACCGACAACCATTACTATGAGCTATGTGATGATATCATCCTGCCTCACGCCACCAGGGCCGTCCTATACTTTGCCGGGCTATAGAACCTACTATTAAGTGGATCCACTAGTCTATGCTAAAAGCATTAAGTAATCATCTAAAAAGTATGACCCTTTTCTACCCACGTTGGCTACATGGTTAATGGAGACTTGAGTTATCTGAACTCATCCTCATGTTGGTGCTCAATACTACTCCCAAAATGTAACTAGATCATATGTTTAGAAACATAACTTTCTCTATGGTTTGAGAATATTACTCAAAAATATATCTCTTAAAAGAGTTGGTACTCAGAACTGCTCATGAAAACACTTTTGGAAATTGGTGTTTCCACTCATCTTAAATGTGAAAACATTTACTCTTTGGGAATACTTAGTTCCCATATATCATATTTGAAGAAATGAACTCGGCTCTACTCTTTCTCAAATTCAATTCTTAAGTCTAAAAACAAGTTTAACATAATTGTAAAAAACTTTCGAAAAGACTATAAAAACTCTCTAGACTTGACTGTGAGCTCTTCCTTGAATTTGAATTATGGATTCAAAGGTTATAATCTCATGTTATGGATGATCTCATGATGTTTCGAGATACCTTAGAGTGTAGAAATCAACTAGAAAACATAGGTATGATTCGAGAGAACTCAAACGGAAAGAAGTGGGAAAGGGTAGAGGACCAGGCGACCCTGGCGTAATGAGTGACGCAGGGCGCCAGAACCTGAACTACAGAGGGAAAGTTGGGGCGTACTGAGTGGTGCAGCGAACCAGGGGTTAAACTACAGAACACTTTCTCTGGCGCACTGAGTGGCGCGGTGCGCCAACCCCTTACCCAGAAAATCCGATGAATTTCCTTGCTTGTTTTCTAACCCTAATTCACCTAGAATCGAATGGTTTCTTCCCCAATCACTTATATTCGAAAACCCAACCATAGTATACAAGAATCTACTAAAAAAACCCTTAACTTCACACGATTATATTAAGAAATCATCAAAATCACAACAATCAAGATTATGAAAGAAACTTCAATGAAACTTATCAAGAACTCAAATCCTTTTCTTTCAAGAATGAAATTACGCTGAATAAGTCATGATTGGCACGTGTGTGAGCAAATCCAAAGCTATGTGAACTCACATACCTCTTAGGGATCAACCGTTGGCGAAATCCGCAACAAAAATCCTCAAGAACTTGACGAAAGCTTGACTTTTTCTCCTCTTCTTGAACTTCTCTCAAAACCCTGTAAATTTGGATTTGTAAAACTGAAACAAATCAGTTTATACCCGAGATATTACCAAATTTCGTTTTAAGTTAATTGGGTATGGAAAAGACCAATATACCCCTCTTACATCCGAGTAGCTTTCCTTAACTAGACAACTTGACTTCAAATGGGCATATCTCCCTCATACAAGCTCAAAAATTAACAAACTTGGTGGCGTTGGAAAGAGGATTCCAAGACCTTTCATTTGATACATTATGGGCCACCTAACTCATCCTGTACTATAAGTTATGGTCATTTGAAATTGACCCAAAACTCATACTTATCATAATTTGCCAATTTTTCCAAATTTACTCTTTCCAAAAAGGGTTCTTTCCAATTATAGTTCTTTGAAATACCGGGGTGCTACATTACGTCTTGTGGGTAGCCTCAGAGCATGATAGTTTTCAAGATCAAGTCTCCAAATTCACTATTTTCTTGAGGTCTTTGAACTCCAAGGTATGATAGTCATCATCTATGAAGCTCTTTCCTCCATCGGTTTCTAAAATACCTAATTTTGTAAAGTTAGATTGTCCAATCAAATTAAGGTTTTTGTTCAATTGCCATGAGTTCATTTTAATGTTGATCCAATTGATTGTTTTATGTATTCTTATGCATGAATTGAAGTAATTGCATGCTTTTAAATTGAATTCCCATTAACCCATGTTTTCTAGACTATGATGATATAATTTGGTTTTGAAGTATGAAAGATGAAGTTATGCAGACATGCATGTTCTTCATGAAATTTATGAAAAATAATTTATGTTGCTTTGAGAGTAAAGCATCACTATTGATTTTGTTATTCTTAAAGGTTTTCTCACATACTACTCAATACATTGAATGTGAAAGGGTTTTATTACATAAGGATTCTTAGGGTTGAAAGGTTTTCTCAACTAAACTTTGAATCACGATTTAGGAGCTATTCTAATAAAACCTAGCTTGGATTGGCTAATTGATGTGCCTTCCATGGATGATAAAGAGAAGCAATGATTACCCTTCCATGGATGATAAAGAGAAGCAATGATTACCCATGTCTCTTAATGATAAGTCAAGTAAAGATTAATGACTATTCTGTGAGATTTATTCTTAGGACTGAGAGGATATTGAGATGGAAGCTCTCTCGTAGCTAGAGGTCGGGTTTCTAGTACTAATCTCCTTATCCCATACCTATGTACCCCCATAGGATGATGGTCTTAGATATACATTAGCTAGTGGATTCATGTAAGCTAAGAGTTAAGGTTCTTACCTTGGCAAGTAAGGACACCCCTTTTTGATGTGGGGTAGACACCAGATTCAATGTTATAGATCACATGGTTTATATGTCGGTTATGGCTACTTCTTACAATAATGAACTAAGGGTACTTCTAGAAGTATCCCACATGTGTTTATAGATGATTTTCACTTTCATTGACCATGATCATGATTATGTTTTCTAACCTCTTATCTTATGTTTTAACTTGGTCTTCGCATGTCATGAAATGTCCTTCTAGCATGATTTTATAACTTATGCTTTGCTATCATACTTGGCTCATTCTTTTTACTAATGCATACTCTTGCGTGCATTGTTTCACTTATGTAGGATCCGACGCTCCTATTTTGCATCCTCGTGGTTAGTGATCACCATAGTAGCTTTTGAAGAGTAATGAGTCCTCATGTTTCAAGGACCAAACCCTTTATTGCTTATTGTGTTTACTTTTGGGATATTGTATGTGATGTATGGGTTACGTCCCAATCACTCTTTTGATTTACTAGATGGATTTAAGACTATGTTAGACTTTTACTTTGTTTTGTCAAACTCTTTGATGTAAAAACTATCTTTGAACTCTCGATAAAATTCTATTATCTTGTTTATGCATGCGAAGTGGCTTGTGTAGGACCTCTCGAGTCTAAGGGTCCTATATACCATGTCACATCTAGGGTGTACTTTTGGTCATGACACCGATGTCTTATTGGATAAAGGATTGTGGTGGGGAGACAAAACTATTTTTTTGTGACTAATAATGGTAAAATTTTTATGTAGAGAAGAATGTGCGGACATGAAAAGTATGACGAAATGTTGTTAAAATGATGAAGAAATAAAAAGGTTTATAATGAAGATATGAAGGTTATAAGGGACGAGCAACGTAAAAAAGGTAGTTCATTGTATAGAAGAAGCTTATATAGATTTGGAAAATAAAGGGTCATGACCGTGCCTTTATATTGAAAATCTATATAAGTTTCCTCTCTACATTTCATTCTTCCCAACAACGAATTGCCTTTTAGACGTTGCTCCTCCTTTTTAACCTTCATATCTTCATTACAAAACTTTTTTATTTTTATTTTGTTAACAACATTTCATCATAATTCTTATGTCCGCGCCTTCCTCTCTACATCAAAATGCACTGATTATTGGTCATGGAATAACCTTCCCTTTCCCACCACAACTTTTCACCAGTGAGGCATAAGAAAATCAAAAAAAGAAAAAAATCAAACAATAAAAGTGATACATTTGAACCCACAATTGACATGATTCCTTAATAAACCTTACGGAAAGAACTTCATGCTCGAACCACCTCCATGAGGAAAATTGGGGATTGTAACGGACAATGACTGTCCATTTGTAATTCAATATCCTCACCTCCCCATGGGAACAATAGAGTGTGGGGTGACGACTTTCGAGTAGATATCTCGAGTAGATTCAATAGGGTTACTTTTTTAGAAGCTTGACAACTCATACATATATACGTAAACCTTCACCAATAAATTTTGCAACTCATACATGAATCAAGTTATGCTCTATATTTGCTAAGTAAAAGGTGTTCTTAGCTCATGTTGGGCTAGGACTCACCCTAACTCATTTGATCTTTCTTTACTACACGAGACTTTTATGAAGTGGCTAGAGTTTCAACTTAGGGAACCCATACATTATCCTATAGTGTCATTTTAATGAAGAGATATGATAATTGAATTTCTATATAACTTATACAAAATACTACTTTCATTGGATAAAAACTTCTTGATATATATATATAGAGAGAGAGAGAGAGATGGACAGACGACTTCCTCTCATCAATATTTGTTTATACTTGAGCAATAACATTTTTTTGTGGAAATATATCCGGAGTTCATGTCCCAAACATTAATCTTAGATAGAACACAAAAAGAATAAGATGAAAGGTTTTTTTCAAAAGTCACTCCTTAACCAGAAGACCCTAGAACTAGAGAAGATAGCTCTTCAGTGCTCAAATTTAATAAAAATAGCCAACTCAAAAAAGTCTAGGGTAGTAAAGAAAAATAAAATAAATTAGGGTGAGTCTTATCAGACAATGTTGGCTAAGTAACGAATGCAAAATGCCTGCTCTCCGTACAGATGGTGCAACTTGAGCTAAGGAAACCTTATACTTTGTAGATAAAATGAGGACAACTTAGTTGATGGATAAGTTACCAAATCTGAGGGTGTAGGGGAATGTCTCTATGTATTAGGTGTTAAGCATCTGTAAAGTTACCCTTTCGCAGCAATCAGGTCCATGTACCTGGATGTTTTCACCCTACATTCATTTTTCATAGGCAATGGGGAGGTGAGAAGATTGAATTACAGAAGGATACTCATAAGTCGATCTATAATAGTCCTTGATTTGCTTCATGGAAGGGGTTTGAGGCTGAAGATATTTGCCGAAGGATAGTTCAGGATTCATGTCAACTATGGGTTCAACTATATCACCTTTCTTGTTTGATTTTATATTTTTTACTTTTTTGGTGCCTCATTGTAGAAAGGTTTGTGGTGGGGAAACAAAATAGTTTTCCGTAACCAAATATAGGAGAATTTTGATGTAGAAAGGAAGGATAATGAAAGGTTTTTAAAATGATAAGAAAATAATTTTTTTCTAATGAGGATATGAATGTTTGAAGGAAGGAGCAACGTCAAAAAGGTAGTTCATTGTAGGGAATATAAAGGGTCATCATTGTGCCTTTATTTTTCAAATCTATATAAGCTTCCTCTCCACATTTCGTTCTTCCCTACATCAAATCACCTTTTTCACGATTCTCCTCCTTTATGACCTTCATATCTTTGTTAAGAAACTTTTTCTCTTTTAAATTTCTTGAACAACTTGTCATCCTAATACTCAGGAAGTTTGGATTCCCTTTAAAAATATTTTTCCAAGATCATGCCTTATACTTCCCAAGGTTTAGACAATTAGACAAACAAGGCAAATTCTAGGACTCCACACATACTTTCAAGTACAACCTCACCACACATGGTACTTCAAATACATTCATTTAGAACATCCTAAAAATTTTAAAAATTGTGTGCGATGTTGTCACGTCCGAAGCTAACCCCTAGAGGTAACACGTGACCTAGGATCATGAGTGACCCCAAGCTAACCCTGAGTCTGGAATATATCAAGTATACTATAAAAGTTACTGAGTAAAACATATACTATGCGGATGATAAAATAGTAGATATCTGAAGTGTGAAAAAACCCAAATAGTTTGAATATAAGTGAAATAAACTAAGAGTTTAGTGATACCTGAAACAACCACTTAACAACTCCAGCTGAATCTACTACTATGTCTGAAAAGCCTCTAACTGAGTTGAGTTACTGGGACATGCCCCCAGCTAACTCTGACTAAACTAAAACTAAAAATAACGACTAAAATGAAAGCATATCTATTGTCCTTAGAATATGTGGACTCACCACTAAAGCTGCTGATTGCAGACCAAGAATTGATCTAAGCTTAATCTGGATGCTGAGTACCTGAACTTATATGATGAAAGGATGTAGCGCAGAGTATGCGTCAGTACTTGGAATGTAGTGACCATACACAATATATATACTAAGATTAACAAATATATATGAGCTGAATAAAGCATAATTGAACATTGACATAATCAGAGCCAAAATATAAATACTGACACAAAAGAAAAAAGCTAAGATGAAGCTTTTTTCACACTCATTTTACCACTGAAATTTGACCTTATTTTGAGTCAACTTGGTCAATGGGGAAGCTATGGATGAAATCCTTTTACAAATCTCCTGTAATAACCGGCCACACCTAAGAAACTTTTGATATCAGCTGGAGAGGTGGGTCTGGGTAAGTGATCTACTGCGTTAAAGTTTTGAGAAATTTCTCGGATCCATTCGCTAGATACCACATGACCAAGGAAAGAGACCGACTGTAACCAAAATTCACATTAGCTAAACTTAGCAAATAATTGGCGATCTTTGAGAGTCTGCAGGACAACTCTCTGATGAGTCGCATGCTCCTCCTCAGTCCAAGAATAAATAAGGATATCATCAATAAAAACGATGACGAACAAGTACAAATATTGTTTGAATACCCTATTCATTAAGTACATGAAAGGTGTAGGAGCATTTGTTAGTCCAAATAACATAACTACAAGTTCATAATAACCATACTATGTTTTGAAGGCTGTCTTCAGAATGTTACTATCTTGAACTCTGTGCTAATGATAGTCGAATCTGAGGTCTATCTTAGAAAAGCAACTAGCACCCTGAAGTTTGTCAAATAAGTCATCGATCCTAGGGATAGGATATTTGTTATCGATTGTGACTTTGTTCAACTGCCGATAGTCAATGCACATCCTGAGAGAACCATCTTTCTTTTACACGAACAACACTAGAGCACCCCGAGGAGAGATGCTGGATCTTATGAAGCCCTTATCTAGAAGGTTTTTCAACTTGTCACGACTCCAGCCTAAACTCTGGACGTGGCCGGCACTCGAAGACCATTGCTGGTCCCTAAGTGAATCCTCATCCTGGCTTACTACAAGCGGAAAATTGAATCAAGCATACAAAGCTTAAAAACTGAAATAAAAGTTCATAAACTTAAATTCAAACTTTAACTCAAATGAAAACTCTGAATAATAAAATATATTCAACTCGCCCCAAAATTGGCAACTTAAGTCTTTGAAATATTTAATAAAATAAATAAATAATACACACTTCTCAACTATACTGACTATCTATCAAGCCTCTAACTGATAAAGATGGAAGTCGGGACAAGACCCATGACATCCTAACTAAACTGAAAGGTACATGAAATCCTCCGAAAACAAGGAAGCTCACCATAACTAACTCGAACTCCCGGACGTATCAATGAATCTCCTGTTGATGATCCTAAATACTTGTGTCTGCATCATGAAAAAATGCAGGCCAAATGGCTCAGTACGTGGAATGTACAAGCAATTAAGGGGAATTCTAAAACATAAACATAAGCTTGAAAGAATCTGAAATAAACTAAAGAACTTACCTAGCTCTACTCAACTCAACATAACTGAACTCATTTCAATATAAAGGAGTTTAAAACAAGTGCAATATAAAGAAAGAGAACAACTGTTTAAAACATGATGTTAACTAATAATCATAATATCATAAAAGACATACCATGCTCCCTCTCAAAGTCTACTTATGCAATGCATGAATGAAGCCCATGCCCCCATTCATACGAAGAATAACCCCTTGAGGAACCATGAAAATACTGCTGTGAGAGTTTCTCTAACTGACAACCATCACATAAGAGCTATTGTGATGATACAACGATCTTCCGCACGCTGCCAACGCATCTTATACCCAGCCAAAGGTATAGGACCTGAATTACTAAGTGGATCCACTAGTCTATGAGAAAAGGATTCATCTAAAAAGTATGACCCTTTTCTAACCATGATGGCTACATGGTTTAAGGGAGATGGTAGTTGTATGAACTCTTCCCCATCGGTGCTCAATACTACTCCCAAAAATATTACATTATATTAGCTCTTTATGTTTAAAAATATACTTCTTATGTGATTTCAAATTAGTGCTAAAAAACTTAGCTCAAAGGCTATCTTGCAAATCAAGGTTTCCTCTCTTGCTTTATTGTGAAAGCATTTACTCTTTAACTGAAAACTAGCTCAAAGGCTCTTTACTGAAAAACTAGATCAAAGGCTCTTTTAAAAATCTGAGTTTTCCGTTCTTATTTAAATGTGAAAACATTTTAAACTCTTTTGGAAATACATAGTCCCCATATACTTTTGAGGAAATGAACTTCAACTTTACTCTTTACTGAACTGAAAACTTAAGTCTTAAAACAAAGTTAAAATATTTGTAAAAGACTTCTTAAAAAATGGTTCATGCCGAATTATGGACATGAACGACTCAATGCAAGGTTTTCAATAACCATAGATAGAACTCAAGAACTTCAATGATACTAATCATTTCAAGAATGCTCAACTCAGAGTTCATGCGGAATTATGAGCATGAACTACTCAACTCAATGACTCAAAGATACTTCTCATCTCAAGACTGTTCCACTTATAATGTTCATGCGGAATTATGAGAATGAAATATTCAACTCAAGGACTCAAATATACTTCTCAAAAGGGAAAAGGAACTCAAAACTTAACAACTTAGAACTTGAAGATACCACTTCTCTAAAAGATGCTCAACTTACGAAGTTCATGCAAAATTATGGGCATGAAACAACTCAACTCGATGGTCTACATAATTATATGGAACTCATGTATATGACTCTTCTTATTCTCTGACTTACTTCCTTAAAACTTAGTTCAAATCGATAGTTGATCTCAAAGGATTCACAATTGAACTCAAAGGCTTTCTTGAACTCTACTCTTAACTCTCTCTTGAATGTGAATTATGAAATCAAGAGTTATGGTTCATGATATGAAGGATATAGCTGATAGTGTAGACTCATGAATACATTCTCCTCACTCTCATGCTCACTTACTCGAGTCTTGAAACAAGTTATTAGAAGTTGTAGAAGACTTCTCAAAGGACTCAAAGGGACTTTCTCAAAAAAAGTTTGAGAGAACTCTCAAGACTTGACTCTCAACTCTACCTCGAATGTGATTTATGAATTCAAGGTTGTAATTTGTGATAGTAATGATCTCGTGATGTTTAGGAGTGTTTTTAGATAGTTAAATATGAAAATCGATCAAGAAATCACTGTCTGGAAGTAGGTCCGCGATGCGGAGATGAATTAAAATATTTGGTCGCGAATTAAATTTTGAGGCAGAGTGGTCTGTGACCCCTCCGCGATGCGAATACAAACTTTTTGAAATGGGAAGGTAGGTCCGCGATGCGGAGCCAAGTGCCAAATTTGCCCGACTTTTCTCTCCTTCATTTTCTAACCCTAAATCTCCTAAATTCAATTTTTTTGCTCAATCTCTCTTTAGATTTAGATACCCAGCACATGTACACTAGAATCTAACTCTAACCTCTCTATAAATCGACACATTAACCTCAAGAACTCCTCAACCTCATCCCAATTCAAGAATGAAAGCAAATTCATGAATACATAACAAGAACATCAAAGCTTCAACTTTTAGAACGAATTTAAAGCTGAACTTAACATGATTGGCATGTGGGTGAAAAAACCCAACACTATGGAAGCTTACATACCTGAAAGAATTATCCTCTTGAAGCGACTTGAAGGAAAACCTTTGAAGAAGAACCCTAGCCTTAGTTTTTTCTTGAATTTCTTGAGTGTAGAATCTTTGGAGTGAATGAGAGGGTTTAGATTAAAGAAACTACTTTTCTACACGTTTAGGGTAATTTAGATGACCTCCTAAGGGTTTTTAGGACTAAAATACCCCTAAAGAAATAAATAACATGAGCTGGGAGTCTGTAGATCTTTCACCAAGCAGTGAGGTCTGTATTGGCTCTGCGTCGCGGAGCTGCTGCCAGGTTTACGCGTCTTTAGTAAAATCATTCATAACTTTTTACTCAAAGATCGGAAATGAGAAAACTCGGTGGCGTTGGAAAGAGGACTGGAAGGGGTTTAATTTTCTATCTTGTAGCTCACCTAAATCATCTTGTACTAGGAGGTATAGTCGTTTGAAGTTGACCCAAAACTTAAGAAAAACTTAGGAATGACTTGAATGAACTCCCGTCAGTTCTTCTTGGAACTCGAGGTGCTAATTCCAGTGACCTTAATACTCAAGAAATTTTAAATTCCTTGCAAAAATCTCACCTACTACGAAGAACGGTTCGGGTCTTAGCTCAAAAAAATTCTGGGGTGTTTCAATAGCTCCCCCTTGGGATCATTTGTCCTCGAATGACAACTGGATTGGGTAGAGAATGGGATTACTCTTACTAAGGTCTTAGTCTAATGGTATGCTCTTACTATCTTCAAGATTAACCAAAATCCTTAAGTTCGGATTATATACCTCTCTATAGGAAATCTCATCCCAAACTATTACTCTCTACCACCATATTGGGCTCATATCAAGAACCACCAAATATTTAACAACACCACATTAACACTTAGTACTCTAACAACTCCATGGACTACTAGTAATCAGCTCCTTAAGAAATTATCAACACTTTACTTGATTTCTCCTCTTATCATCTCCCCCTTAGGTCTAAAGCTAACACTTGAAATCTATGGACCTATTCCACATTAACAACTCAATTATGCTATCTAGGCACATATGGAAAATCATAACTTAATTTGAACCTCATATGGTAACATACCATCTTCACACACCTCTTAATGCTCTTGTTACTCTTGTGACTTAGCCACACTTCACTGTCCTTATCTAAACGTTAGAGTCTCTCACTTGTACCACTCATATCTATTGCAGCTAATCACCTCAATTCGTCATGTACTCTATGTCAAGTCTTCTAGATTAAATCTCAAGACTAACATCATCAGCCTAATGTTGCCATTCCTTTAATCATGACACTCATCTCGAATTCAAGCTCAATATTTATGACTAAAGTCGAATATCAATATGATTGCTGGCTTACTATACTAGCTTACAACTACTAGATACAAATTCAGAAACACTCGTCCACTAGGACCGTATGACAAATAGTCAACCCTCACCTCTTAGTATTTATACTTACAATTTACTACCACATTTCCCTTCACAACTTGAGTACTATTCACTCATTCACTATACATCAATGCCTAATTAGTTGTATAACACTTTGAATATTATGGGCTCTCCCTCAAAATCAGAAGCCTAGCTTAGATCTATCACCTCATGAATATTCCTGCTCTTCTATTCAACACTTACACCTGGTCATTACCTACACAATGACACTTCATCACAAACTCCTTTCTAGCTACAACACACTCTACCTCCTATGATGGAATCTTCACAACTTATCACTTTTTCGTCTACCCATAAGGGAAAACTCCTCATTACTAACTTACTAGGTACTTGACTATAGTAACATAGCTTGTCAACACACCAACTCCCTTACTTAGATTACTAAACCTCTTCATACTTTCCTCTAACTCTGGGCTCTTTCACTACTACTGCTCACGATCTCATAACTCATGCTACTTTTTCGGGTGAAAATCTTACCCAAGCTCTAAACATACTTCTTAAAAAGGATCTCAGCTGAAACAAGGCTTAAGGAAAAGAGTACAACTCGCTTTTAACTCAAACACACGATTCAAATGAATATGGGTGCATTCCTCTAAAACTGAATACTTAACTTACTCTTGGACTTCTCTTAAGACCCTATGGAGTCTCATGATTTCCTTAAAACTCTTGCTAAGAACAACTCATCGAAAAAGAACTGACTCTGCTTTTCAACCACCTCTGGTATGATGGGAAGTCGAATGAATTCTGAGAACCGCACGAGTAAGAATAAATCTGTATGACATAGCTCTATTGCACGATTAAGAGTATGAAAGAAGGGAAACTTTTCTTAAATGTCTGTAGTCCCTTATTTATAGAAGTGGGGCCCTCACAACCATAAACGAGAAACTACTAACACGGCTTCATAGACACCCTAGGACTCTTAAACTCTGATACCAAGTTGGTCACGACCCGAGGCTACACTCTGGACGTGGTCGACACTTGAAGACTATTGCTGGTCCCCAAGCAAACCCTCATCCTGGCTGACTACAAGCGGAAAATTAATTCAAGCATACAAAGTTTAACAACTGAAATAAAAGTTCATAAAACTTAAATTAAACTTTAACTCAAATGAAAACTTTGAATAATAAAATATATTCAACTCCCCCTAAAATTGGAAACTTAAGTCTTTGAAATATTTAATATAATAAATAAATAATACAGACTTCCCAACTATACTGACTATCTATCAAGCCTCTAACTGATAAAGATGGAAGTCGGGACAAGACCCACGAATTCCTGACTAAACTAAAAGGTAAATGAAATCCTCTGAAAACAAAGAGGCTCACCATAGCTAACTCAAAATCCCAGACGTATCAACGAATCTCCTGTTGATGATCCTTAATACATGTGTCTGCATCATGAAAAGATGTAAGCCAAATGGCTCAGTACGTGGAATGTACTAGCATGTAAGGGGAATTCTAAAACATAAACATAATCTTGAAAGAATTTGGAAGAAACTGAAGAACTTACATGGCTCTACTTAACTCAACGTAGCTGAACTCATTTCAATATAAAGCAGTTTAAAACAAGTGCAATATAAAGAAAGAGGAAAACTGTTTAAAACATGATGTTAACTCAAAATCATAATATCATAAAAGGCATACCATGCTCCTCTCAAAGTCTACTTGTGCAATGCATGAATGAAGTCTCATACCCCCATTCATACTAAGAAGAACCCCTTGAGGAACCATGCAAATACTGTTGTGGGAGTTTATCTAACCGACAACCATCACGTAAGAGCTATTGTGATGATACAACGATCTTCCTCACACTGCCAACACATCCTATACCCAGCCAAAGGTATACGACCTGAAATACTAAGTGGATCCACTAGTCTATGCGAAAAGGACTCATCTAAAAAGGAAGACCCTTTTCTACCCATGATGGCTACATGGTTTAAGGGGGCTGATGATTGTATGAACTTTTCCCCATCGGTGCTCAATACTACTCCCAAAAATATTAAATTATATTAGCTCTTTATGTTTAAAAACATACTTCTTCTGTGATTTCAAATTAGTGCTAAAATTTTTAGCTCAAAGGATATCTTGGAAATCAAGGTTTCCTCTCTTGCTTTATTGTGAAACCATTTACTCTTTAACTAAAAACTATCTCAAAGGCTCTTTACTGAAAAACTAGATCAAAGGCTCTTTTGAAAATCTGAGTTTTCCATTTTTATTTAAATGTGAAAACATTTTAAACTCTTACGGGAATACATAGTCCCCATACACTTTTGAAGAAATGAACTTCAACTTTACTCTTTACTGAACTGAAAACTTAAGTCTTAAAATAATGTTAAAAAATTTGTAAAAGACTTCTTAAAATATGGTTCATGCCGAATTATGGACATGCACGACTCAATGCAAGGTTTTCAATAACCATAGATAGAACTCAAATACTTGGAACTCAAGAACTTCAATGATACTACTCATTTCAAGAATGCTCAACTCAGAGTTCTTGCGGAATTATGAGCATGAACTACTTAACTCAATGACTCAAAGATACTTCTCATTTCAAGACTGTTCGACATATAATATTCATGCGGAATTATGAGAATGAAATATTCAACTCAAGCACTCAAAGATACTTCTCAAAAGGGATAAGGAACTGAACACTTAGCAGCTTAGAACTTGAAGATACCACTTCTGTGAAAGATGCTCAACTTACGAAGTTCATGAAAAATTATGGGCATGAAACAACTCGACTCGATGGTCTACATAACTATATGGAACTCATGTATTTGATTCTTTTTATTTTCTGACTTATTTCCTCAAAACTTTGTTCAAATCGATAGTTGATCTCAAAGGATTCACAATTGAACTCAAAGGCTTTCTTGAACTCTACTCTTAACTCTCTCTTGAATGTGAATCATGAATTCAAGAGTTATGGTTCATGATATGAAGGATATAGCTGATAGTGTAGACTCATGATTACATTCTCCTCACTCTCATGCTCACTTACTCGAGTCTTGAAACAAGTTATTAGAAGTTGTAGAAGACTTCTCAAAGGACTCAAAGGGACTTTCTCAAAAAAAGTTTGAGAGAACTCTCAAGACTTGACTCTCAACTCTACCTCGAATGTGATTTATGAATTCAAGGTTGTAATTTGTGATAGTAATGATCTCGTGATGTTTAGGAGTGTTTTTAGATAGTTAAATATGAAAATCGATCAAGAAATCACTGTCTGGAAGTAGGTCCGCGATGCGGAGATGAATTAAAATATTTGGTCGCGAATTAAATTTTGAGGCAGAGTGGTCTGTGACCCCTCCGCGATGCGAATACAAACTTTTTGAAATGGGAAGGTAGGTCCGCGATGCGGAGCCAAGTGCCAAATTTGCCCGACTTTTCTCTCCTTCATTTTCTAACCCTAAATCTCCTAAATTCAATTTTTTTGCTCAATCTCTCTTTAGATTTAGATACCC
>JAJONZ010017864.1:0-34745 GCA_029582445.1 Solanum paucissectum
TCTGGTCTGTGTAGGATACGGGGTGTTACATAATGTATACATAATTCAATATCCCTATGATGAGGCATACAAGAAAGATTCGTAGGAAATAACTTCTGACATTCTGAAACCACTGGGATTGACTCAAGAGAAGAGGACTTCGCCCTAACATTTCGAAGATGACCCGTGAAGGATGAACAAATCTTCCTCACTAATTTTTTAGCCTGAATTGAAGATATGATCTTCACTGACTTAGGCCTGCACATACCTTTCCACTCTAGTCTATCCCTATCAAAAATTTCTAAAGTTACTGTTTTAGAATAATAATTTAACACAACATGATAAGGCGACAACCAAGTCAAATATAGTATCACATCAAAGTCTAGTATATTCAAAATAACCAAATCTACCCAAGTCTGAAAATCCACAAACACCATAGAGCATGAATGATACATATGGATCACTACCACAGACTCCCCAATCGAGGTAGAAACATGAGTAGGAGAATCAAGAACATTGCAAATCAAGTCTACACCCAAGAAAAATTTAACAGATACGTAAGAATATGTGGATCTTAGATCAAATAAAATAATAGTCATCTAGTCACAGACGAGAATGGTACATGTTATCACAGCATCAGACGTCTCGTCCTCATACGTGCCTGGAAGGCATAACAATGGGCCCTATCATCAATACAAGACAACCTCTCTAGATGGGTATGTCTTTCCATGTGTTTCCGTTACCTTTATTTCCACGACTCCCTGACTATTACCTCTGCCCCCTTGTGGGCGTCCTCTGCCATTGCTACCTCTAGTTTCTTTACATATCAGTCACCTTATTAAAAATCTTCCCTGCAGAATTCATGTGAATAGATCGAACTTGTAACTCATTATTTAGACCTTTAACATAGACAACAATCATCTCATCATCAGTGTCTAATAGTTGGGTATCATAGTAAGACAAGGCATATAACTTAGTCTCATAAGTTGCAACATACATGTTAACCTTCTCAAAGGCCATAAACTTGTCCCTCTTGCTATTTCTGATAGTACGGGGCACATATTTTTCTAGAAATACGGCATGAAGCTGGGCCCAAGTCATCGGAGGAAAAACTGATGAACGACACTCCACATGAGCCCTCCACCATTGCTTGGTATCACCCACTAACCGTACATAACAACCTTTACTCCATGTTGTTCTACAATATCTAACTTGTGAAATATCTCATAACAATCTAGAATAAACTCGAAAACATCCACATTCTTTATACCATGAAATGACGGAGGTTTTAGTTTCATGAACTTGTTCAAAAACTCATGCTCGATCTTAGTCATGACATGGCGTAGTACTGGAAAAAATAATACATTTGTACCATAAGCTTCATCCATCCTGGGGTTGTGGCAACAACATGATGGACACCCAAAACCTGATTAGCCGATATAGTGAGAGTGGTTCCAGTACCCACCAATCCACTCAACAATGCTAGCACCTATTGAATAACCTACTATGACATAGGGGGAAGACCTACTCCTTCAACCGGTGCTTCAACCTATGGTTCTAAATCATCCTTATGTACTACCTCAACCTCCTCTTTAACATTATCCTGGGTAGGGGAGGGGTCACCATCTTTGGCTCAGCCGCTGCCTGACCTCCACCCCTAGTGGGTGTTGCTCTTCATCTGCCCCTTCCTCACCCTCAAGTCGATGGTTCTGCAACTCGAGTTGCTTCCCTTGCTTATTTCTTCTGGCGTTAACCATCTCAGACTAAAGAATGAATGGAGTTATATACTAATTTAGATAGATACCAATTGGAATCAAGCTATAGCATGAAGGAATAATGAGGATATAGTTTCCTTAAGTCTGATAGCCTCTCAAAGAAAAGTTAATATGTCTTTGTAACATTTTACAAGACTCTACTAGACCCGTTTTGGTACAATGAGATCAACCAACCTAGGACTCTGATACCATCTTTTTCATGACCTAAACCACCATGAAAGGCACCCATGCTAAACCACGTTGGGAGAAACAATTATCGAAGACAATACTTAACCAACTAAATAGCTAAACACCAGTTACATTAATTAAAGCTAATATTCATAACTAAAATCATCAGCAGAAAAACTTGTTGAAATAATCCCCTAGAATTTGAAAGTCGTGTACCAAAACATCTAGCATAGTTTAGAATACTAGGATGCAACCCCCAAAAAAATAAAAATAAGTCCGAACAATGGAGTAGAGAGAGCACATAAATCCATGGCAGCCCATAAGAAACAGTTCACCCTTAGATTCAGGAAACGTTTGTATCTGTACTAATGTCGTGCAACAGCCGTTAGATATGTCCCGTACTCAAAAGAGAAGAGCACGTGCAGTTTCTGTAGACAAAAATAGTGTACAGGTAGGATCATTGGTCAGCTTCAAAATACGAAATATGAACAAATAACTATAACTTAGTTAAATATGATAAAACATGTATAGCCCAAGTTAGTGAATATAAACAAGACCCTCAGTGATCAACCTGACTTAACGACCACGTGAGACATTTCCAACATCATAAAAACAACTATATATATGATTCCACACACCTTTCAAGTAACCCAGACCACCTAAGGATCCCTAAGACATTATCTATGGTGTTTAACATGCTACTCTGATCTACACAAGAACCCCTCCAGTATTTTAACACAATAATTTAGCGACTAATGGACCAACATATAATAATTACATCACAAGAAATAACCATTGATATGTAGTAGAGGCATACTAGGTAGGTCCATAGGAAATACTGTCACAATTCAAGACTACCCCCTAGACATGGCATAGTACCTAGAATTCTGAGAGACTTTAAGTGAACCACATGACATAACATGACACTAAGAAAACATATATAACTGAAATAAAGAGAAAAATGTAATAAAGTCTCAAATGGTAATCTCAACATAACATGGAAAATTTAAGTACAAGACACGTATACGGAAATACTAATGTCTGACATAAGCCTCTACTACACTATGACAATCCCTAGCTTACTTAAACAATCTGAAAGCGAGATAATAAAATATGAAACAAACATAAGAAAAGCATAAGTGTGGCATGTACTTAAACCATAAGGACTCACCAAAAGTTGAGCTAGTTTGATTAGAGTCTATAATAATTACGACCGGATAGATATGCATTAAAACCTATATTATAAGTCAATATAGGCATAAGAATTTATATGATCAGTACTCAGAAGTACTGAATATGGGAAAATGCATAAACATGACATAATAATATGATGAGTCTGAAAACATGATAATGCAATGACCAAGTAAACATAACATGAACTGGTGATCTGATTTCATAAAACATAGTACAAGGTCAAAACAATATTTTGAAAAAGTCATAATTATAACATATGTGGGAGATACCATTAATCGACATAAATCGTGTGAGTTATAACATAGAGTTCATCACTACTCCAACACTAAAAAGAGAGTGTCCTAAATTCCAAGGTAAAGACCATAATCATGAGCTTAGGTGGATCCACTAGCTAGAGTCAATTAAGACTAAGTCCTACGGGAGCACGTCGTTCTGGGACTTAGGTAATCGCCACTAATCTAACTCGGTGCTACGTAAAATCCCAACAGAAAACATACATAATCATGATCATACTCTTTGAAACAGTAAGAATCTAGTAATACTGAATCATTCATGAAAATATGATAATCATAAGAATAGCTCCTAAAATCGATTTCATAACATAGTCTTAAGAAACACTTTAATCAAAAGCATATAAAGCATGATAGTCTTTCATAATTAGAGATATTTCAATCAGAAGCACCATAATTTCATGTAAACTTATTGACACTCTATCTAAAAGCATCCTTGATTCATAAAATCCTTCATAATCCTAATGCATGCATAGTAACATAGCTTAAATCATGATCATAAAATACTTGCATAGCATGGATCCATGAAAATATCATTGAAAATTTTAAATTATGATCAAATCATACATAATAAGATCAATCATGAAAAAGAAACTTAAATTCAATTTAACCCATAAGAAATCATAAAACCCTAGAAATGGGTAAGAATCATAATTGAGAAATTGAGGTTTCTTTGGACTCAATGGGTGAAAAAGAACCCATTGATGAATTCTCACATACCTTAATGAAACTCTAAGTTGAATTCGCAGAAGAAGACTTGAAACCCTTGGAGCTTTGATCTTGCCTTGGGAGAGAAAACTTGAGAGAGAATTTGGAGTTTAAAAGAATAAGGGTAAATGGGGGTGGTTAGGGTCTTAGGGATGAGTTATACCCTTCAAAATAGGCCTAAAATGATGTAGTATAGGAAATAATAGAGTAGTAAAAGACCTAAATAACCCTGAGAAAATAATTATCAGAACACTTTTCACGGAGGCCTCCACGGACCGTACGACCCTTCATGGTCCATGAAGGTGCTCATGCACAGGAATGGAGTTAAGTTCCTGAAGGGTCGATGTTAAAGGACCCATCCACGGTCTGTGTAATCTTCCGGGGGCCGTGTAGGCACCCAAGAGGACAAGTTTCCCTAAAATTTGAACGATGACTTTAACGCGACAGTCCACGATCCGTGTATCCTTCCACAGACCGTGCATGCATCCGTGAAGGACAGGACTCCCTGAGTACTTGGAGGGGGGAGTCGGGTACACATATAGATCAACGACCCGTGGACCTCTTCACGGTCTGTAAAACCACTCGTACAACCCACTTCAACATTTCCAATTTCTTATTCAACTCCACGAAATCCTTCACGACCAGTAGTTCCTATCATGGTCGGTGAATTGGCCCGTACAAGTGACTATTTGCAACTTTTCATTTGATCTTCTACATTTTTTCAACTTTATCTAAGTTGGGCACTTTCCAGGTGTTACAATATCTCCCTATTGAGAACATTCGTCTTCAAATGAGACTCAACTAAGCATGAAAAAAGTAAGGGAAAGATCTATCAATCCAACATGAATATAAAATACATAAAAACTCATAAAACTATATATGTGTGTGTGTATAAATCTGGTTAATAAAAGTCTGACGTGACTCCTCTCTTTGGCCAGGATTGTTATTTATCTTTTTTATCAATTTTTCGGATTTTTCCCATAATTTATTCTTTAAAAAAATCAGAAAAATAGGTACATTTAATTTTTATCTTTCTTCATTATTACTACACTATTTATATCTTCCTAAGATTCCTCCTTTTCCTTCTCTATTTTTCATTTTTTCTTACCAAAATAATTGTGCTTTTAAAAATTTCAGAAAATACCTATACTTACATTTTCTTTTTCCTCATTAATATTGTACTATTTATATCTTTCCAAAATTCCTTCTTTTAACTTCTTTATTTATTTTTAAAAACATTTACAAATATAATTGTAATTAAACTATTACAAACGTAATTTTTATTTATATATACAAAAATAAATAAAATCGGATATAGGCAAAGTTATATTTATCTCCTTTTTCTCTTCTTTGTTTTAATTTATTTCTAATTTTTCACAATTAATTATTTTAAAAACTCTTAAAATATTACAAACATAATTGTTATTTATATATACAAAAATAAATAAAATCATATATAAGCAAAGTGATATTTGTTTCTTTTTTCTCTTGCTTTTTTGATTCCTTTCTAATTTTTCACAATTAATTTATTTTAAAAACTCATTTTTATAACTCACACCTCTACATTTATAAATGATACTCTTAATTATATTAATAAAATACTCATAATTATCTAACATTTCATATTTATTAATTTCATTATTTAATTTTGCATGTCTTAAAAGATGGGAGAAAAAATTATTTACTTATTTTATTTTTAAAATTTTTAAAAAATATTTATTCAATTCAATCAACTTTTCACCTCTCACTATAATTGTCTTCTTTATTATAAATTATACTCTTAACTATATTAATAAAATACTCATAATTATCAAATCTTTCATATTTATTAATTTCATTATTTAATTTTGCACGTCTTAAAAGATGGGAGAAAAAAGTATTTACTAATGTTATTTTAAAAAAATTTAAAAATATTTATTCAATTCAATCAACTACCACTATAATTGTCTTCTTTATTATAAATGATACTCTTAATTATACTAATAAAATACTCATAATTATCTAATCTTTCATATTTATTAATTCCATTATTTAATTTTGCATGTCTTAAAAGATGGGAGAAAAAATTATTTACTTATTTTTTAAAAAAAAAATTATTCACTTCAATCAACTTTTCACCTCCCACTATAATTGTCTTCTTTATTATAGATTTTAATGTATATTCATGTATTCACTCCCCTTTCAATTTTTATAATTCTTAATTAATTTTATTGATGTAGATTAATAATATATTAAAACATGGGAGATGAAAAGACAAAATTAACTTTTATATATATATATATATATATATATATATATATAACTACCAAACTATGCATATATGAATCAACCATTTTAGTGTAGTTGTGCTTGGGAAATGCTCCAACATAATTATCAATGTATTTTTTTATAGTAGCAAGTCATCTAATGAGATGATGTATTTATGGATATTTATCTTAATTACGCTTACTTATATGTGTTTTATTCTCAATAAAATTTCTTTATAGACTAAGATTTCTCATCTTATTGGTTGTAAATTTATATTTTTTCTTTATTACTATTTTTTGCTCAACATGTGCTAAATTTTGATGATTAATTCTATGTCATATATATCGAGAAGCTTGGTACATATAACAGATTTCTTCTAAAGCAATTTTATGCCGTCAGTGTTTAAATTCATAAAAACAAATTATGCTCCTATTTTATTTCTTTTTTTTATGATATATATTTTTCTTAGATTAAATTTGTTCAAGAATATGAAAAGTGATTGATACTATGTAACTTTGAAAACTGTTTTAAAGTTTATGACTAAAAAATATTGGTAAAAATTAATTTCATAACAAGAAATTAATCATAATTATATTTGCAAATATTTTTTTAAATTAAATAAAGAAGGCAAAAGAAAGAACAAGGAATTAAAAAGAAAATAAGAATTCTTCTATTACAAATATATATAGGTTAAGTTTTCATCTCCCATAATTTAATACATTATTACTCCACAATAATAAAATTAATTAAGAATTATAAAAATTGAAGGTAGATGAATACATGAATATATATTAAAATCTCTTAATAAAAAAAAACAATTATAGTAGGAGGTGAAAAGTTGATTGAATTGAATAAATATTATTTTATCTATATCGAAAAGCTTGGTACATATAACATATTTCTTCTAAGGTAATTTTATGGACTCAATTTTTAAATTCATAAAAGTAAATTCTGCTCCTATTTTATTTCAACTTCTTTTATGATATATAATATTCTTAAATTAAATTTGTTCAAAAATATGATTAGTGATTGGTACTGTGTAACTTGGACAACTATTTTTTAGTTTATGACTCAAAAATATAGGCAAAGGTTAATTTTATAGCAAGAAATTCAAAAGAAAATAAGAAGTCTTTTATTACAAATAAATTATTTGTATTGGTTCATAAAATTAATAACATGCACTATGCATAATATATGTTAATGCATTTGAAATAATTGTTATGAGTAGTGCGAGAGTCAAAACTATTCCCTAAGTAACGGTAATATTTTAATTTTTCATGTTAAAGATATCATTCAATTTTATATCTATTCTTTATAATAGATGACTCAATATTATTAATTGATGGTCCATCAATTATTTTTATTTTCTTATATTTTTTTAATTATCTATATCGTATATACACATAAAATTAAGCATATACAAAGCGTTATGATACTTTTTTCTAACAAAAATTCATAATTTTTTTCTCATTTTCATATTGTTTTCATCTAATTATTTTAAAGAATCTAATATATATTAATAAGAAAAAATCAGCTACAGAATCAGAAATCTGATGTGACACTTTTCTATGGTCACCATTTTTATTTATTTATTACTTATTTTTTTTTTATCTTTTCTTTCTGTTTCTTTCATTTACCTGTGTTAAAAAACTATTGAAGACAAAGGAAAAAATAATGTACAGTATATTAGCGGCACTTATGCATATCAATAACTATAACATATAAATGTAAGAATTAAAAGAGAAATAAAATCAAAAACAAGTCTTAAATCTAATCAAAATAAAATTTGTCTCTTTATTTCTACTTAATTTATAAAACGTTCATTCTAAATTATTGTTATACCGCGCAAAGTGCGGACAAGTTTTCTAGTTAAAACTAAACTGGAAGGAAAGAGATTGGGGTACTTGGTTTTCATATCATCTTTGGCCTCCCAAGTAGCACCATCACTAACTTATTCCTCCAAAGGACTTTCATAGAAAAAACTTCTTTATTTCTCAACTTCTGAACCTGATGATCAAGAATCTCAACTGGGACCTCTTCGTAGGAGAGACTTTCTTTCACATCGACACTTTCTAAAGGTGCAACTGATGTCGGATCACCAACGTATTTCTTCAACAAGGAAACATGAAACACCTGACGCACTGATGCTTAACTTTAAGACAAATCCAACTCATAAGCCACGTTACCAAAAGGCCTCATAATCTGATATGGCTTACATAACGGAGACTAAGCTTCTCTTTCTTACCAAACCTCATCACACCCTTTATGAGTGAGATTTTCAAATAAACCCAATTATCAATGAAAAATTCAAGCTCCCTCCTCCTCACATCCGCATAAGATTTCTGTCTACTATGAGTCATTCTTAACCTATACATGATAAGCCAACTTCAAACCAACCAATAGGAGGCCTATGCCTCTTACAATAGAGAGCCTTAAATGTAGCCATCTGAATACTCGAGTGATAACTATTAATATAAGAAAACTCAATCAAAGGCAAATGATCATCCCAATTACCTTTAAAGTCAATCACACAAGCTCTAAACATATCCTCAAAAGTCTAAATAGTCCATTCGTCTTGACCATAGTTTGCGGGTGAAAAGTTGTGTTAATCTTAACTTGAGTACCAAGACCTTTCTAAATGATCTAAAAAATTAATAGGTTAACTGGGTACCTCTATCTGAAATGATGGATAAAGGCACACCATGAAACTTAACCATCTCCCGAACATAGAGCCTAAAATAGTCTTTGACTGAATAAGAGGTCTTCACAAGAAGAAAATGTGTTGTTTTAGTCATTCGGTCTACAACAACCTAAATATAATCATGTTGTCGATGAATGCAAGGTAAACCTATAATAAAGTTCATATTCAAATCTTCCTACTTCCAAGTAGGAATGTTAATATTCGGGTCATACCTCTTGGTTTCTGATGCTCAACTTTCACTTATTGATAATTTTGACACTTAGCCATAAATTTCCCAATATCCTTCTTTATCTCGTTCTTCCAATAGATTTCTCGTAGATCATGGTAAATCTTAATTAGTGGATCTAGGGTGAATAGAATACAAAGAATTGTGACCTTTTAATATATATGTTGCCTCAAATCATCAACATTTGGAACACACAAACGACCTTGATAACGAAGCACACCACCTCCCCCTAAGTAGAAAGCCTCAATAGTTTATCCAGAAACCATTTTCTTCAATTAAATCAAAATTAAGTCATTATCATGTTTTGCCTTAACATATGAAACAAAAGATGATTCTGAGCCATTTTACACAATAACACCACCATCCTCTTAATCAACCAAAAAAACTCCCAAATGGGTCAATCTATGCACATCTCGAACCAACTCTTTTTAATCATGCTCAATGTGAGTAACACTGTTAATGGACAATCTACTAAGAGCATCGACAACCATATTTTCCTTACCCAGATTGTAAAGGGCACTCATATCATAGTCCTTCAATAATTCAAGTCATCTCCTTTGACAAAGATTCAAATCCTTTGATTAAACACATACTGAAGACTCTTATGATCAGTGGACACATCTACATGAACACCATAGAGATAGTGTCTCCACATTTTTAAGGCAAAAACCACCGCCACCAACTCCAAATTACGAGTCGGGTAATTCTTCTCATGAACTTTAAGTTGCCTAGAAGCGTATGCTATCACCTTACCAGTTTGCATCAAAACACAACCAAGACCAATTATAGAGGCATCATAATACACAACAAAACCATCTTGGGGTGTGATCATGTGATTATTGGTTTTAATTAACTTATGGGTATTGTTGTTTACTGATTTAAATGCTTAATTGAAGTGGGTTTAGTCGATTGTTGTGTATTAACCCATGAATTGTAGTTGCAAATGCAATTTTAGCTTAGTATTTTGGGCTTGCTCGAGAGAGAGGTTTTAAAACCAAGGTTATCGATTGATGATTGTAGTGTTTGGGTTGTTGTGGGTTCAGCTCGAGAGAGTGAATCTAAACTAATTCCTGCCTATCTGGCTTGAGAGAGTAGATAAATTAAGGTTTTGGTTTGTTTATAGTGTTAAGCTTGTCGAGGTTCGAGAGAACTCGATTGAATCGTAATAGTTATTCGAGAGAAAATTATTGCATCTATAGTCTAGCCTATCCACTGGGAATCAACAATTTATTAATAACCTTCAATTACCCATATAGTGAAATTAGACTATAATCAATCACATCCCCTAGAATTCCTCTTCTACTTATATATAATCCCCTGTTTTCGTGATTATCGTAGTTGTTAATTGACAAACCAAATCCCCCCATCTGACATTCGTTGTCAAACCTTTAACTTACTTTGTTTGATTTCGATAATGTCTACTTCTATAACCAATATAAATCACAACTTTTACTTTTTAATTGATTTATGTACTGTACCGCTCCCTGTGGGTTCGACCCCAACTCTTTGTTGGGTTTTATACTAGATAATGATCGCTTACACCTAGTATTGGATGAGGTGTAGTTTGAGCATTTATCAAAAATAGTGCCGCTGCCGAGGAGTGGTGTTATTGAATTCTCTTGTTGAAGTTGGTTTGTGATTTGATTGTGTTGTAGTTGAACCCTTTTTACCTTTTTTGTGTGTTGTTTGTTGCCTTTGAGCAGATGACAAAATGAGTGTCAATGGAAGCAATGCCGGCCAGCTGGGACAAAATGACGACATCGGTAACTTGAACGATGTGAATGAAGTACAGGTGAATATGGTACATTTGGGTGGTGTAGGTGTTATCCGGTTGCCTCATATTGAAGGGAATGCGGTGTTCCACGTGACAAGAACGATGCTACAACTCTTGCAAATGAAAGGGTTATTTGGAGGCTTGGCTCATGAGGATCCCCATGACCATATTCAAAATTTTGTGGATGTTTATGGTCCCTTCTCGTTCAAGAACATATCCCAAGAGTCAGTTCGACTCCGATTGTTCCCTTTTTCTCTGATGGGAGATGCTACCAAGTGGTTAGCCGACTTACCTAGGAACTCCATTACTACTTGGGATGAATTGACCAAAGCGTTCTACACAAGGCTCTTTCCTTCTTCGAGAATGATGTCATTAAGAGATAATATCCATGTTTCAAACGCTTGGATGGTGAGCCAATCCATGAGACTTGGCTACGGTTCCAGAAATTGCTACTTCAATGTCCGACTCACGGACTCCCAAACACGTCTTGCTACAACATCTCTACCGGAGTCTAGATTCGGTGAAAAAATGAGTGGCTGATCAACTTGTTCAAGGAAGACTTGATTGAGAAAATTAGTTAGAAAATAGCACAAGACTACAATCCTGGATTCCTTGTTCCTCAACAAGTTTTGTGAAAACTTTAGCGAGTTAGTTATCGTCTCAATTCGTTTAGATTATGTTGTTTAGTTATTCTGTAAGATTTGTAATCTTGAATAATGTTTTCGTTGTGCATATTCTAATATTTGTCATTGTTCAAACACGGTGATTATAGCTACCTCTACTAGATATCTTTCATTTGTAGGGAAATTACAGGTTATCAACTCTATTATCTTCTCCTTACCTAAATAACTATTGAATCAGTGAAAATTCTACTGCAATGAGCTTGATATCTTTAAAAAGGTGAGATATTCGCGACTTAGCCTAAAAATACTTCAATTCTTTCTTATTTTAATTTTTAATAACAATTATATTATCACTAACACTTTTTCTTTGCTTAATTTGGAGAGGTCAAATTGCAAGGTTCAACAAGAAAAATAATGTGTCTACTATCTGAAAATCAAACTAATTCTTGTGAATAAAATATATGTCTAATTAATATTTGGAAAAATTATATTAAGTATACTACAAATACATAACCTTAATATAAAAAGGGAACATAGAACAATAGTCAATCGTACACAAGTCAATACATTCCCAACAACATTTAGCCCTTTGACCTCTTAATAACATACATTTTAATATTACCTCACCTCCAAGTCACTCAAAATAAATTATAAAAATCATTAAATATATGAAACTAAAAAACAAAAGAAACAAAAACCCCTCTTATCTTATATTCATCAAGAACCAAATTTCAATTCAACAATATTTAATTATGCTTGTTAGTCATGAGCATTTTCCCTGTCAAACCACAAGCCAAAGCTTCTCTAGGTATATTCTTAACAATATGAACACCCTCAGACAATATTACTCCCATTCCCATATGCAAATGAGGTTCAATGTGACAATGAAATGCCCAAACTCCAGGATTATCAGTCACAAATCTTAGTGCTGTCCATCCATAGGGATAAATCACAACAGTATTTCTCAATGGTGGATTCTTTAAATTGAACTTCTTAACATGTTTTTCACTAAATTTACCTTCACCATATCCCAGAACCCAAAAATCATGTCCATGTAAATGCCATGGATGAATTTCACTTGCACCTTTACCTAAGGCATTGGCATTTTGTAGTATAATGTCAATTGTATTATTCATCTTTAGCATATACACACCATTTCCATATGTAGCATTAGAATTTGGTGCTTGTTTCATAACATCATAGTCTATAGGGAAATTATCCGGTGGAGGTCTAGTATTGAAAGCATTGTTTATTCCATATCGAATGGACCCTAAGTAGGGTGTCGTTGGTAAGACTAATGACACGTTATTAATAGCCCATTTTGTGTAACCATCGATTTTATTCTGAGTATTGAGTAAAATAATACGACGATTGTTCTTAATTGGTGGCTTAGGTGATCCCATTAGGGCAAGAATTTTGTTAGAAAATGACTTACTATGGTTATAATCATTCCATAGGGGTGCAATAGGTGGTGGTAATATTGGGAATTTGGATGCAGAGTTTGGGAGGTAGTTCAATAGAGTGAGGGCTTGAGGTGTTTTTGGTTCTCTTCCTCTTACACTTGTTGAAATCCAATAGTTTTTGGAAGGGTCTTGATTTGTGGTGAAAAGAATTGAATAGCTTTCACCTGAATAAATGTCTATGTCTTGTACTGAAAATGGTTGAACATAGTTTCCATCTGCCTCTACCACCACCATCTTATGACCCTACATAAACATAGACATGATGAATAGATGTGAGCATTGATGTGACACGTTTCGCTTATCAAAAATCAATTTAACTAATCTTAATCTGAAACTATATTTGATTAGATCAACATAATATTTTAAAATAAAATTTCTACATTCAAAAACTGATATAAACTGTAATTCTTTCCGTATCAATATGATGTAAAAATATAATTTTTGTCTCGAAAATATTATACTTACCTTTTGTGTTAGTAAAATACCTATTGCTTGCCACTATGATACCAACTTCTATATGTCATGCGGCATGCGCACACATGAACTTTCCTTGTGCTAAATGCTAATTAAGTTGTATCTTCCATTATATATGCCTTTATCAAATTCAATTTTCTAAGTGACATACATATATATCGAAAAAAATCATGATTAATTTTTTTTAAAAAAAAAACAATGTCCAATTATTACCACAAGGTTCTTGAATATTGTTAGTATATATTCCTTTATAGTATATTGCATTCCACAAATATGAACAAACTATTTAGTATCAAAATAGAAATAATTTCTCAAGAGTCTTCTACTTTTCTATATCATCTTCTATTTGTTATTTATTATAATTCACTTCCATCTCAAAAAAAAAAATCACATTGAGATTCATAGTCTAGTTATTTTAAGACATCATATGTGGAATTACACTGGACGTATTATTGATTATTATATTTATGATTTAGCTGAATCGATAAAAAAAATTAACTTCACTGATACAACCACACGGTACTATGCTAATGTAAGCCCTATCTACATAGGTACCACTGAACCACATGAAACGAAGAATTTAAATTAAAAGTTGTCAACAACTTAGGTCATCCTACACCCTACCTCCAAGAAACCTCCAAAGTAAGGAAAATGAGAGAATATATACAAGTACAACTCATTGCACTACCATCCAATAGCACAACTATAATATTGGTACTTTTATCTTTTTGGAAAATGTGAATTAGAATATAATGTACAAAAGAGAGATTTTGTGTATAACTTTACCCCAATTGCCAAGTTGAGTGAAGCCAATGCAGTGGTACTGGCTAACCTAAGCCTGTATGTCTTGTTGGGACGCACGCGGAGAATCTGAGGTGCGTATTGCTCACCCCCTCTTAACTTGCACTGTGGAAGCCGTGGGTTGCTAAATTGCGCCGCCATTGAACAATTGTATTGACCTCTCCCATTTATCAACAATGTCTGATTTTTTTCAATACCATAAGAAATGTAGAAATTAATAAAAAAATGAAGTTATAATTTATATTGCTCGGACTCTTTAAAAATATCATCGAATACATGTCAGATTCTTTAAAAGTAGTGTATTTTTTAAGAATTTGACATGAATATAACCACATTTTTGAAGAGTCTCAGCAACTTAATTAGGTTATTATCATTCTCGTGAAGTTAACATTTTAAAAATATAAAAATAAAATGGTATTAATACAAGAATGAAAACAAGATAACTTATCAACTTTAGTGCTAATTTATTAATGATTAAGTGATAAATTAAAGTAGTAATGCTTATGAATTAAGTGATAGTAACAACTTGTTAACATTATTATTTGATTATGATTTATTTGAAAGATGAAGAAAAATTAAGTTTGTTAATTGGTAGGGAAAAAACATAGTTTGCATAAGCTACAATAGTCACTATATATATATTTTTTCATTGTTGTTTTAAATCGAAGAAACTTCTTGAAAATATTTATTCTTTTCAAATTATTTGTCTATTGTCGAAGTTTTATTAATAAATATAACAATATTATTAGTAATTAAAAAGAAACATCAAGGAGATTACTGTAGAACGTGGTCTTCAAAAGGTCAAGAATAATTAATTGAAGATTCTTGTCTATAGCAAAAGGAAAAGAACAAAAAAACTGAATTAATTAATAAATGAATAATTGTTAGCATATTGCTTCATCTATCCCTACACTTAAGAGTGAAGTTAAGAGAGATGGGAAAAAACGTTAATACTTTTATGTTATTTGTTTGAATATTTTTTAATTGTTATTTAATGAAATGTATGAAATGTATTGTTATAGAGATTTTATAATATAACATAACATAAAAAATCAGTTAAGTTTGATCGTTATGATAAAAGTTTGCATGTATAGGTAATATCATGTCCGAAAATAGAAAACAACATAAATCTTAGTTAAAAATATTTGAAATGAAAAAGGATCATAATATCGAATTAAATTAATATAATACATAAAATGGAAATTAATTAAGAGAAAACGATTCATTTAAGAATGAAATTTGAATTCTAAAGAACTTTTTACTTTTTTCACTCTAAATTATTCGCAGTACAAATTAAAAAGAGAGGTATAAATAAAACTTATAAAAAACTATATGAGATTTTAATTACTTAAGTTTGGTAATGAAAATTTTGCACTTTTCTTCGGAGTTGAACGCGAAAGAAAACACATTTCACCATAAAATTTTGGAATTCAACTTCCTCCTGAATTTCAGGAATTTGCAAAAAACAACATAAAAGTATTTTTTCACTCTAAATTACTCAAAACAAAAATAATCAAAACAACTTCAATTTGTATCGTTAACTAAACACAAATCTTCAAATGTAATTTTTCACTTTTAAAAATAAAAATTATTTTTACAATAAAGCATGGACCAACGTCCACTTATGGATTATAATAGTACGAAAAAGACATCATCATTCAAAGAAACATAACTTTTTCGAAGTGATTTCATGATCAAAGCGTGTATAAAAAGGAGGAAAAAAAACTCATACAGAAAAGGAGTTGAGATTTGTCAAAAAGTACAAAAAGAAAAAAGAACATTAATTAAATGAATTCAAATGAAGATGGGAGCCTTAGTTGAACACATAATTTTTTAAGTAAATAAATGTGTACTAATTCTTATAATAATTTGAACTTTAAGAATTAAACGTGACAAAAAAACATTAAAAGTGGGAGATGGCATTAATTTTACACCATATATATTTAATTGATTAAACAATTTGATAAATCTCTTTGTAGACTTTTTAAACAATAAGATTGTAAAATTAGAGTATTAATCCTTATTAAAAAATTATTTTTTTTTCATTAAAAATGTTCAGTAGTTATATTCATAGATTTGATTGAATCGATAAGAAAAGTAAAAAGTATACTAATGTTTTCCACTATGCATTTTTTTAGTCATAAGCTGGTTCACGATAAAAAAAAAACTTTTGTTTCTAATAGCGATACCTGAGGTTCACCAATCCAACGAAGAGGATTTGAAGATAAGTCAACTTCTTGTTCGTGTGAACCTTTGTGCCACCAATCACTTAGCAATAAATTGAATTCTCCATCATAATGGAATGGTTCATTTTCACCTTGTGCAACATCCACTATGAGTGAACCATATAGCCCTGCTGATCTTTGCATACCATAGTGTCCATGATAGAAATATGTCCCGGCCTGTTTTAGATATTTGTTATAATTAATTATTCGTTGGACGTTCCATCAGATCAATTTACTAAAAAGTTGGATACTGAATTCCTTCAAGTTATGATGACAATTAAGTATGTGTAAACTCCACTTTATTAAAATACGCCGCTTCTATCGAAGAATATTATCATGTTATATGTTTTTTGTATATAAGATCATATCCAATATTGTCACTAATAGGTTAACTATAATCCTTTTCATTTTATTTTATTTTTTTGGTTTCTCACCCGGTGTTCAGAGCCCATAGGCCCATTTGGGGGTGACGCTCCCAACATGATTTTCTCCATACCCAGGGCTAAAACCCGAAACATCTGGTTAAGGGTGAAACACTTTTACCAGTGCACCACAATCAATATTGGTCCTTTTCACTTTATTAAAATACTCTACTTCTATCAAAGAATATAGAACAATATCATATGGTATGTTTTTTCTATATAAGAGCATATTCAATATTATCACTAATAGGTTAACTATTTTCATTTTCATATAATTTCACCAAGATTTGAGTTTTTTTTATTTGCTAAAATTATTAATTGTTCTAACTTACTTTAATAAGTAACATGTAACAATACTAAGGCATCTATCAGAAAGGAAGGGCTAAGAACTAACAATAATAAGGTGAAATACCAATTTTATGTGCTTTTTTTTTGTCCATCCAAAAAAGTAACATACTTTTATATTCAGTAACAATTTATTTTTAAAGTGCTCATTTTATTTTTAATAAAATTATTTATATTCACACAAACATTTAAAACTTATTTAGATCAAAAAATATTTTTAAAATATTATTTTTAAAATTTTGTATCAAATCAAGCAACAGTAAATAAAGGAGGGTATATTTCTTAGTGGGTCCATTCTAATTGAAAATGGTTGAGTAGAAAAATGATGTCTAAATATTTGCTAGATCATCAATGTCTAGCAATTATTAAAAGTATATAAATAAGTTAAACAAATTGGACAAATTATAAACAGGTGAAAATAGCTAGGATAATATTATTTTTTTCCAGCAAATGTTATATTCAATTATGCCCACCGATTTAAGTAACTTATAGTTTGAACTAATTAATCTTTTTTTCTCTTGTCTTTTAAATTTTGATTGATTACTATAAGACAACATTTTCCCACTCAGATCAAATCTGTCAATTTCTACATTTTTTAATGCAAGTTGGCAGAAATTAGCTTAAAATAATAAAAAAGGTACCATTTGAAAATAAGTACTCTAGTTACTAGTTAGTTAATAAACTTTTAAGATATTTGACTCAACCTATTGCGGTAGAGTGATAAATATTTTTTCATTTTTAATCAGAAGTCTCAGGTTCGAAATTTCTGATACAGAGTCGCCTTTGTTAGAGAGACTTTAATAGAGGAGGTAAAACACTCCAAAACTCGAATCTCAAACCTCATTAAGGAAGGAATAGTCTCATCCATTGCATTTTGCAAATGAACTAAATAAATCACAAAAGAGTAAAAGGAAAGAATGTACCTTATCAACTTTAAACCTATAGACAAATGTCTCTCCAGCATTAATGGCACACTGAGATATTGCTGCAGTTCCATCAGCCCATGGTGTTCCAAACTATAATTTTTTTTTAAAAAATAAATAAGAAGAAGAAAAAAATGAAAGTGAAATAAAAGCCATACTCATAGCCCATAGGAAGAAGGGAAAGAATAAAGATCATAAAGTACATTATTTAGCATAATTCCATAAGTCGAGTAATTTTCATAACCTTATTTCTATCTTGTGAAGACAGATAGACTATTTTCAATAGATTCTAAATTCAAGCAAAACACATCAAAAATCAAATATACTAGCTAGTGACAACTTTCAACTTATTAGTTTCATAATTTAGCATATATAGATAGTACTCCTATAAGATATATTTACTCAATTGATTCACTTATAAATGACTTATCGATTGATATAGCAAGTTAATCAATTCAGTACGTATACTGTCAGTGTATATAAGAGGTCAATCGGGGCATGGGAGACGAGAGGGAGATCACTAACCTGTCGGATCCCATGCCAATGAATGACAACACCTTCAGTATGAAGTTTATTAGTAAGTTCAACAACAATTATGTCCCCAGCTCGCCCCCTAATTGTTGGACCAGGAAATGCACCATTTATTCCCATCACAACACTTTCTTCACCATCTGTTGACCAATGAATATACCCAACTTCCCATTTAAAATGCCTTGTTTTTGCTAATGAATGTCCAACCAACATAAATGACACCAACAATAATAACAATAATCTTGAGGAAGACATATTGATTTGTATAATTAAAAAGAAAGAGAAGTTTTTTGTATATACAAAGCTCACACTAATGGAGTTTTGTATAGTTAGTTTGTGAATAATGTTGTAAATTGGAACATATATATATAAAATAAATATTGGTAGCTAGATACACTATTTTAGTCTAAATGAGTGGGTGTGTTGAGAGGATTATATCTTTGTATGGGGGCGGCGAATGTAGGATAGGTAGAACATGTTTGTGCACCACTAAAAAAAAAAAACTTGTATTAAGCGAGCGGGACAGGTAAATAACTCAACATTCAACCAAGTGAATCATATAATGTGCACATGTTAATTTCGAAAAAAATTATGTTTATATATTTTGAGAAACAGATATATATTTAATTGTACACCCTTGTAAATAGAAGTGCACCTTGGGGCATTGATTGAAAAAGTTATGCATACTAGATTCGAACTTGCAATCAAGATGTATATTAATCACACCCTTGGGCCTTGACCATAACGCTATCAAAATCAATTATTAATCACACCCGTCCAATAATAGTTGTCCACTATATTATTTCAGGATGTCCAATAATATTTGTCCATTTTATGAAATCAATAGATAATTTTACACTTAGTTTCTAATTTACTCTTATCATTAATTATAGTCATTTTCCTATTATATTTTTCAAGACAATTTATTTATTATATTTAAAGGGTAATATAGTAAAATGATCCTTTTATTTATAGTTTCTTAAGAAGTGTGCAAAGTCAATAATTGGCAAGTATTGTTGGACAGAGGAAGTATTAGTTTAATTTATTACTCATATTTGACTTATATATTTATATTTTTGTTATTGCTCACACCATTATGATCAATTGGATATGATATTATCCCTCAATCATCATTGAAAGTTTTACTAATGTCGACGTTAAGATTATAATGCCCCCGCGATCTTCGAACATCAGGTTCACCTCTGATTGTTACACAAGACAATAATTATACACTTCGATAAATGATTTTACCATCACTTTTAATAAATTCTTTTTTAAATGATTATCCTATGAAAAGAATTAAGACGACATATAAAAGATTAGTGTTGAATACATAATTAAGTGATAATAAAAATTTATGCTTTCTAGTAGCTCAAGTTTGTATAGTGATGGTCACACAATTTTACATGATAGTTAAGCAAGGACCTTGTTGCAAGGTCATAATACTATTATTATTATCTATTTATTATGTATTTTGAAAAATATAATTACATTTTTTAAAAGGAGAAATTAAGCAAACATTTTTAAATTTTTTCCTGGCAGACTTTTTAATTTTTTTTGTCTTTTAGGTTTCTGTTGGGGATGGGAGAAATATTATTTGATTGTTTTCTATAAAATGATTTTAAAAAATGCTATAATATATATTACAATATTTTGGCATTATTTCCTGAATATCATAGAGTAAATAAAACTCCATCTCCTAAATACTAATAAATACAATGTGTAATCTCTCCTCTTGTCCCCTTAAAAGGGGAAATTATAATTAATAATTCCTAAGCTTAAGCAAATTTTACTTCTGCCCATTGCGTTTATTAAAATTTAGTTAATTTATATAGTAAAATTTATTATATTCTATCTCTTACCTAAATTTTGTCAGTGTCTTACTGGTATAAAGGGTATATTGCTAATTTAATGATACATAACAAAAAAATCACAATAAAATACTTTGAATATAACAGGTGTGCTTTTAAATTACCAACAAGTTTGGAATATAGCATATATAATTGGTATATATTTTACATAATAATTCTATTACATTACATATTTACAAGAAATTTTAATTATATAATTGGTATAATAAAAATGATATAATTCTTTAAAAATGAAGAATTTTACTTCGATGCATATATATTATTTCGATGATTTGGATTGAAATCAACGAAAGAAAATGAAAAAAAAAAGAATCGTATAGTGAAAATAAAGAGAAAAAAAGAATGCTATTATAAGAATGATGGAGATCTTCAATTATAAAATTAATGTCTTAAATTGTGGACCAATGTTTATTTTCTTAAAACTTTGAAATATGCTATATTTATAAATAAATATGTTATTTCAAGAATAAACAAAAGTAATGATAATAATCATCTTTAATAAAAGTCCTCTACCCTGTAAAACTATCATTCTTCTTTTCTCTCTTTCCTTTTCTTTTCTTTTTTCCTTCTTTTTTCCCTTAATAATTATGGCTATCACGTAAGCTTCAATGTAACGTAGAAAAATAAATAATAAATACATTACACATTAATTATTAAATAAAACTTTAACTTACACCAACATATACATGAACCATAAACAGGGCGTATGAAGGAGGGGTCACCGGGTTCACGTGAATTCATGTCTTCCTCCTAAAAGTGTTAGATTTTTCAATAAATATTTAAATATAGATGTGTAAACCCACATTTAAAAGATCATATAATGCAGTGATGATTGTGTGCACATCTCTAAGCAAGGTTAGAAATTTAAATCTTAGGAAAAATCTTTTTGGCCAGAAAATTTGGCCAGAATTTGAATAGAATTTGGCCAGAATGATATTTTATCTATGTTATTTTACTTTTTTAAACGTTTTTACCCTTTTAACTTTAATACCTTTAACTAAAAAATGAAAAAAAACATCAGTTTATTTTAAAATACAAAAAAATATTATAGTTTTTAAAATTTTCTGGCCATTTAGCACTTCACTAAATCTTATATCTATCTAATTTTATTTTTCTTTTCGTAATAATGCGCCACCCATCATCTCCAAATCATAGATACGCCTCCAATCATAAACATCTTTTTTGGTGTAAAGAACAAATAATTCAGTATTCCCTCTTTTTATTTTCTATTTTCAGAAAAAGAACATCACATAATTAATTTTAAAAAATATAATAAAAAGTGTTAGAATCAATCATACCACTTGATCACCGAGAAAATTCCAGCTCACATGCACTATGCTAATAGAGTATATAGCCAAAAGAAAAGCAACAAAAATAAAAAAGGTGACAAGAGGGAAACTTCATTCAAATCTTTATAAACCAAATGAAATATCTTTGATTTATTTTCTCATTTTCATATATATATATATCAAAAGAAAAGAGAGAAAAGACTTCTGGAATCATCTTTCTTTTATTTCACTCACTCTATTTCAATTCATAGATAGATTCTTGACATATTATCACAAGCAATTTATTTTTTTAATAAAAAATAACTTTCTGAAATAATATGTAACTATTAATTAATAATCATCCAAGAAATTAACCCTATTTTTTATGCATTAGTCAAACTAGACTTAGAATTTTAATAAGTAGAAATACTTTGATAATGTGATTTTAAATTTAAAATATGTATAATGTATTAAAATGCTTTTGAAATTTGTGATCTCAAAATATCTTACGTGAATAATAAAACTAGAGAGTCATTAAATATAAAAAGTATTATTTTTAGAAAAACTAATTAAGAAGATGCATTAATTGATATAATATGAACGGTAAACAATAAAGGCATAATAGATAAATGCGTTTTTTTTTAAATTTGGACTCCACTGATATTTGTATTATTCAATATTGGATGTATACAATTAAAGTTGTACTATAAAATTAAATAAGTAGACACATGTATCATACATGACATAGTACACGTAGAATGCAAATTGCTACGTATATGTGCCTATTTTTTCTCAGTATTATATAGGTTTAAGTGTCTAGTCATTGCACACTCAAAATTAGAAGATATAAATTGAGTTAAAGTCAAATTAACAAAAACACGTTTATGAATTATGCCAACAATAAAATAACATACACTGAGATGCAACATGCAAGCGTTTATTTATCATGGATACCCCAAATTATTTTAGTATACGATGTAGACACGTAATTTTTGACCGAACCTAAAATTTTACACCATTTTTAGAGCTTAAATATTTTTATAAATCTAAATTAAATATTTTGACTTTTATCTTATTTTATTAAGTTTATTTTAAAAAATTTGAAAACAACAAAAATTGAATCACTTTTTAAGGTAAATTTTATTTTTAATTGTTTAAAAAAGAAATAAAAAGTTACAAAAAATATATGATTTAATAAATAAATTAGTGTTTCTTAATTATATTTTTTAATTAGCCATTTAGTATTTTTTTTATTAGTTCAAAACAATTAATATTTTTATTATTATAATATTAGATATATTTAATTTATAAAAAATACCAGTTATCCTCACCCCACTACACCTACCCTCACCCCACGTACCCTGCCATATCCCACAACTCCCTCACACTCACCCCTATACTACGCCCCCACTCCCACAGACACCCATAAAAAAAAAATCTGCATACTACAAAAACACACAACACACCCACACGAGAAAAAAATAAATCAGCAAATACCAAAAAAGCAACACAAACACGCAACCTTTTGGAAAAAAAGAAAGAAAACACAACATACAAATTACATACTCAAATACTAACGCAGCAACATCCAAACATTCTAATTTCCTTCCAACTACTACAACACACGGAAACAAAAATACAACACACATTCACACACACAAAAAAAGATTTGTGAGCGTTCTAATCTAGCTTCGGTCAAGATTTTGTGGTTCTTATTTCTTCATTTAAGGTTCAAATTTACATTATCTCTTTAATTTATTGATGGAATTTGACGTAATTATGTGATAAGTTTTTTTATAGTTTTATTTTATTCATAAATTTGATTGAAATGATTAATCTGTTAGTTGTTAAATCTCTATTTAATGAATGAAGGTAGCTTTAATCGATGATTATTTTTTACTATTTATTTACTTTTACTTCCTCTGTTTTGAAAAGAATGACCTCATGGCCTTCGTGCACCGAATGATCTATGATTCAAATCCTAGAAAGAAGCCTTAGACGATGACTTAGGGCTGAGTATGGTCGAATTAGAGTTTGCTTGATGAGTAAATCCATTGTAGGAGATGGTGGTGATTATAGGATTGTGTGATGTATGTTGTTCTTGCTTCATTATGATACTTGCATGTATATGAATGTTGCATTATTGATCACACTTGTTGAATATGAGATAGAGGAATGAGGGATGCCATGAATCATGACTTAATTGTATGATCTTGAGAATATACTTGTGATTGTGATTGAGGTGTGACGAATGGATCGGTTTCCACGTTCCGGCATAACTAACTTAGATCAATTGCCACGTTTTGGCATAACTAACTTGGATCGGTTGCCACGTTCCGGCATAATTATGGGATCGGTTGCCATGTTCCGGCATAAACCTTGGATCTAATATCGCGTTCCAGTATGCTAACTGTTTGGATTTGGGTTCCATGAGAGGACCAATGATTTGCATAAATGTATATTGTTGAGCATGTGATTTTCAATATTGTATATGTTCGGTATTTTGCATGATCTTAATGTTGTATTGACTTATATTATGTTGCACTTAGAGGGTATATGGTTGTATTGGCTTATATTTGATTGTTCGGTGTATTAAGCGAACTTGTTGGGTATAGTGGAAAAGTGTTCAAGGAGTGAGAGAGGATAGTAAAAGTTGTTCGTGTGTCGTAATGGCGGGAAGTAGAGGTAGTATATGCGATGAAATATGCATATGTGGACTTCACCTTGGGAAAAGAGTTTGGGTTTAGTGGTAAGGAAGTTTGAGGTAGTGTACTATGTGACCATGGTTGAGTAATGTGACGAGGAAGTAAGGGTACGAAGTGAGTGGTTAGTTGGAATATTGGTAGGTGTAATTGGGGATTTGCTAATGTGTCAGAACGATTAGGCTATGATCAAGTATTTGGTAGGTAGGTTGATTGAGAAGGATGTTAGTAGTCTGAGTACTAGTGTATATTGAAGGTATTTCAAGAGAGAGTGAAGGTGGAGAAGCGAGTGGTTTATGCATAATTGTACTAGTTGTTTCCTTATATTATGCGATGGGCGTCGGGTTGACCGATGATGCCTAACAGTACGTGTGTTTGTACTGTAACTACTCTTGCTATGTCTTTGACATAGTCTGGATTCAGGTTGGTGATGTTTCATTAGGTGAAGATAAAGAAATTTTCCAGCAGCTTCTATTCTTCCTTTCGCATGGTGGGAGTTGTGTCTTTTATTTATCTTGTCCAGTTGTACTCTTAGTAGCTCTTGTACTTGTTTAGACTAGATTCTTGAGGGTGTTAATTACTTTACAAGTCTTAACTAGTATTTATTTAAAGAGGTTTTCATTTATAAAGATTTATGTTTTCCATTTATATCCGTATTTTGTTAATTTTCCGTATGTTTAAACTTTCTGGGTATGAGGGTTCTCCTACTAATGAGTTAGAGTAGGTGCCCGCACGTCCCGACGGGTTGGGTCGTGACAAATGGGTATCAATGCCCAGGTTACCAGTCTCCCAGTACAAGAGCAAAATTTGGAATAGACTCATGTGGATTGGTGTGTTGACATCCACATCTAATCTGCAAGAGCCTAGGAAGCATTCTAGGAAGTTGTTTCACCTTCTTCTCCACTTTCGTGCAAGCGTCACTTGTGGTATGAGTTGACTCCAATTGGTATCTCTCGATTCCAATTGGTATCTCAACGAAGTGAACTACACGTCGTTGATGCGACTGAAGAGACACCAACAAGTTAATTGGAACTGGGAAGGTTCCAATTGGTATCTAGTCTTAGGGGCTGAAAAAGGCATGGATGAACAGTAATGGTCATCTATGGAACGAACTAACTAATAAATTGAATTTGTCGGTTGGTCGTGTCTTGGAATCTGTGAATGCGTGCTTCTTGTTGATTGAATTAACAGTGAATGTAAAGTTGAACTTGTTGAATGTGATGATGCGATTACGTGTACTATAAATGTGTGTCTGAACCTTATTATGTGCAATGTGTTGGCTAATTGGTTTAAATTATGCAAGTTGTAAATGTCTGGGTGTATCATGTGGATGTGTGGGTGTAACGTTGAATTAATGAGAACTAGTGGGATGCCGTGTCGTTAAGATTGATTTGGATTAGTTAATGATTTTCCTAGCTTGGAGATTTATCTTAGATTGTTTGGTTAAGATGGAAACCTTGGGAAAATTTAAGAAAAAAAAATGATAAGAAACTAGAATTTTTTTGCCTGGGTTTTGGCCTCGTTTGAGCCGCTGGGGCGGGATTATTCCCGCCATAGTGACACCGCCAGAGTGGGATTTTCTCGCCAGAGTGGGACAGAACCTCACCCCGCCTCCCCTGTTTTCCCTAACTTCAAATGCCAACCCCAATGGGATCCGAATAAATCCCTGCAATCCTTTCAGTGTTCAGCAATTAGGGGAATATTTATAAAACTTAGAAATGCACCATTTTCTACGGAAAAGCACGGAATCAAACATCCGTGTGCTACAAAAACTTAGAGAGTCGAAAGATTAAAACAAGGTTGTATAAAATTTACAAGCCAAAGGGGAGCGAAACAACAAACCAAATCAAGAACCCTGAGACTAAGAAGTGTCGGTGTTAGAGGTGAGGACCTCCAGGGGTTTCTCGCCAGCCCAGGCCTCATTCAGCATAGGGAACTCCCTGTAGTCCTGCGGATCGAGTCGGGGAATCTCCATGTCGGGTGCAACACAAAAAAAAAAGGCCTTAATAGTCTTCCACATTCGGGCCATCAAACGGTCCCTCTCCAGACCTTTCCTCCTCTCCCGGCACAACTGGCGATGTAGCATCTCGACCTCTAGGGCAGTGCTAGGAGGGACCGGAGTGAAGTTGGCATAGGCGCTGCCCATCCTCTTCCGGACAGCCTCCAGATCCTCTTCGACCCATGCACCTGAGAGTGGGTCCTCATTGTCCGAATCCACGACCGCCTTACTGTTGCTAGCCCTGCCCGTCCTCCTTCTCTTGCTCCTAGAAGTAGATCCATGTCTGACCAAAAGAGGGTGAAAGGGGGGATCCATAAGAAGTACCTCATCAGCATAAAAAAAAAACTCCCGCTCGCTTGCACAAAGCAGTAATGAGTCCCGATAGAAAGAAAGCCTTCTTGTTACCCCGGTAGAACATCTTTTACTCTGAAATGATCTGCGCCCCCATATTTAGCTGGATTCCCTGCATAGCGCACACCACCACCAAGGCTCGGGGAAAGGTCACGTCGGTGCAGTTGTTCGACGAGCGGATCCTCCTAGTCACCAAGTGTAGCCACCTCTTAGCATCGGGTGACCAATCTGTGCTAGTAATGCCCTCTGCGATAGCCCAGTAGACCTGGTCCCGTTTGGCCGGCTAGATCAGTGTATCCCTTAACCAACCTAGATTTATCCCCCGTAACTTGGCCTCGAACTCCGCATTTGAGACCTCGCTTAACTCTAGTACTTTATTGATGGTGATGGCATTCAAAGGAATGTCGACTCCCCGGACACGGATGACAGGGTAAGAGTCATCCCAGCGGACGGTAGAGAGGATGGCATAGAACTCCCTCACCCAAGTAGAGCGTGCATCTGGGGGAGCCTCAGTCAGTGGAGCCCACCCAAACTCCATCAGGCGAGCATAAAATGCAGGCACCTTCTCCTCTAGCTTGAGTAACACAAACCCTCTCTCGCAATAGAATCCCGTGTTGCAATTATCGTGATGCCTTTCCCGACTAGCGGTATCAGGGAAACAGATGAAGGGTAAGTGTTCGTCATTTTGACCTGCCATTTAGATAAGTCTGCAACTGATGAAAATATAAGTTAGAACGCGATAGGATAGTCAGTGCAAGGCTAAAAATTAAGAAAAGAGAAATTTTGGTGTTAAAGGTAAGGCCATTGCCTGGTGTATCCCGCCACAACGGCCATAATCCCGCATTTTCGTCCCAATAATGACGCATTTTCGTCCCAAAACCTCCATTTTCGATAGAATTTCAGCAGATCAGAGTATATAAATTGTCCTAGAACATAAATAAGCAATTATTTCGGCAAACTAACTCCTAAATGAGGCCTAAATTTGAGTTTTACAACAAGAGACCCTTCAACTTCCCCCACTCGTTATTGGATCGATTTAACAGTATTTCTACGAAATCCTTACGCCTAGAACGTGGTGGAGACCTTGGGGGCGTAAGGGAAGTACCCATGCTACGTGATTCTATCAAAATTAGCAAATCTAAGTTTATTTTCAAATAACTACCCGGGCACCGTTCCAAATCAATCAGTTATCGTCATGCATTTATCATTAGTCTAGTAATGAAGTAAAGAGTGTAAGAGACAAGAAATTACCTGTAGTTTGACGTTCAGAACTAGGGAATTGAGAGAGTTTGGGAGAGTTTTTGTGAGGAGAAAGGGGAGAAATGAGGAAACCATTCCTCATTCCCTCCTATACTGTTTCCCGATCTCCCACCTCAGCGGGAGATCCTCGCCATAGCGGCCCCGCCTCAGCGAGAGGGCTCCCGCCCTGGCGGGCCAGACTATGTAGTTTAAAATGCTTTCGTTTCTTCGTGTGTTGCCGCATTCTTCACTTAGTCTTCGAGCATAGTACTTTTATTACGTCAATAAACTGAAAAGTCACCATTCGTTGTGATTCGTAGTGGACCAAGTATTTAATTTAAAGTAAATCAAAATGGGGCGTGTGATGTCCCGTGCACTAGTCGTTCAGGAACGAACGAAGGGTAGATTTGTATCTATAGTAACGACCCAAACCGTCGTTATTTAGGAGAAACCAAAATCCGAGAAAATCTGGGCCATTGTCCCGCCATAGCGGGCCAGATGCCGCTAGGGCAGTGGCGCCAGGGCGGGGTAAGTTGGCACCAGAGAGGGATAAGTGAGACAGAACTTAAATAACGCAAAATTCTATTTTCTCCTTCTTCCTAAAATACCTAATTTAGTCGTAAAACACCTTAGAAAACCCCAGAAAGCTACTGCAAGCTTGGGAAGAAGGGAGAGAGAGATTTCTAGTGTGAGGATGGTGATATCTTGCGGATTCTTGGCCAAAATCACCGTCACGAAGCCCGAAAAATAGGAATCGAAGTCAATAACTCCATGCAACTGCTTGGCACCTAGGTGGGATAAGTTTTTATGAATTGAGTAGTTTAAATCTGTGCTCACTGCGTAATATACGTAAATTGATGGTAGGATTTATGCGTAGGCCTTCGTGCACCGAATGATCTATGATTCAAACCCTAGAAAGAAGCCTTAATTAGACGATGACTTAGGGCTGAGTATGGTCGAATTAGGGTTTGCATGATGTGCGTGATCAGTAAATCCATTGTAGGAGATGGTAGTGATTATAGGATTGTGTGATGTATGTTATTCTGGAATCATCTTCTTCTTTTTATTTCACTCACTCTATTTTAATTCATAGATAGATTCTTGACATATTATCACAAGCAATTTATTTTTTTAATAAAAAATAATTTTCTGAAATAATATGTTACTATTAATTAATAATTATCCAAGAAATTAACCCTATTTTTTATGCATTAGGCAAACTAGACTTAGAATTTTAATAAGTAGAAATACTTTGATAATGTGATTTTAAATTTAAAATATGTATAATGTATTAAAATGCTTTTGAAATTTGTGATTTAAAAATATCTTACGTGAATATCAAAACTAGAGAGTCATTAAATATAAAAGTATTATTTTTAGAAAAACTAATTAAGAAGATGCATTAATTGATATAATAAGAACAGTAAACAATAAAGGCATAATAGATAAATGTGTTTTTTTAAAAAAATTTGGACTCCACTGATATTTGTATTATTCAATATTGGATGCATACAAGTATACAATTAAAGTTGTACTATAAAGTTAAATAAGTAGACACATGTATCATACATGACATAGTACACGTAGAATGCAAATTATTACGTATATGTGCCTATTTTTTCTCAGTATTATATAGGTTTAAGTGTCTAATTATTGCACACTCAAAACTAAAAGATATAAATTCAGTTAAAGTCAAATTTAAAAAAAAAAACACATTTATGAATTATGCCAACAATAAAATAACATACACTGAGATGCAACATGCAAGCGTTTATTTATCATGGATACCCCAAATTATTTTAGTATACAATGTAGACACATAGTTTTTGACCGAACCTAAAATTTTACACTATTTTTAGAGCTTAAATATTTTTATAAATCTAAATTAAATATTTTGACTTTTATCTTATTTTATTAAGTTTATTTTAAAAAATTTGAAAACAACAAAAATTGAATCACTTTTTAAGGTAAGTTTTAATTTTAATTGTTTAAAAAAGAAATAAAAAGTTACAAAAAATATATATTTTCTTTTAATTTAGATTTAATAAATAAATTAGTGTTTCTTAATTATACTTTTTAATTGCCATTTAGTATTTTTTTTATTAGTTCAAAACAATTAATATTTTTATTATTATAATATTATATATATTTAATTTATAAAAAATACCAGTTATCCTCACCCCACTACACCTACCCTCACCCCACTTACCCTGCCATATCCCACAACTCCCTCACACTCACCCCTATACTACGCCCCCACTCCCACAGACACCCATAAAAAAAAAATCTGCATACTACAAAAACACACAACACACAACACACCTACACGAGAAAAAAATAAATCAGCAAATACCAAAAAAGCAACACAAACACGCAACCTTTTGGAAAAAAAGAAAGAAAACACAACATACAATTACATACTCAAATACTAACGCAGCAACATCCAAACATTCTAATTTCCTTCCAACTACTACAACACACGGAAACAAAAATACAACACACATTCACACACATAAAAAAAGATTTGTGAGCGTTCTAATCGAGCTTCGGTTAAGATTTTATGGTTCTTATTTCTTCATTTAAGGTTCAAATTTACATTATCTCTTTAATTTATTGATGGAATTTGACGTAATTATGTGATAAGTTTTTTTATAATTTTGTTTTATTCATAAATTTGATTGAAATGATTAATTTGTTAGTTATTAAATTTCTATTTAATGAATGAAGGTAGCTTTAATCGATGATTATATTTTATTTATTTATTTTTATTTGTTAGTTGTGATCTCTTAAAAATGAATGGGTCATAACATTGTTCTTGTCTCTATTTGTATAATAATGATAAAGTAGGTATAGTTAGGCTATAAATAAATAAATTATTGTTGTTTTATTTATCAAACAAAGAATGAGATTTATTTTAGCAATTCGTCATTGCTTTGTTGGATTAATAAGAAATTACAATATGCGTATTCCTAATTTTGCCATTAGCTTTAAGATTAAAATAAAAATATAATATGTGTTGGCCTAATTTTAACATTAACTAAAAACAATACAAAATAATCTAAAATTTTACATTGTATCCTAAAAGTTTAGATTTATTTTATTTTATTCATAAAGAACTAATATTTTCTTATAATATTAGATGAGTTTTAGACACATTAAAAAGGAAATTGTTTCAATTAAAAATGTGGTTACACATCTTTTTTGAAACATTTAAAAGAAATTCAAGGATGTGGTGACACACCTTGGTAAATTATTCTAACAAATATTTTATTTAATTAAAATCAAGATGTGAGACTAGAATATTAGGTAATGCACTCAATAGAATAAAACAGTTATGCGTCGAAACTATTAAATATCAAAACCAAGAATGTGGTTACGCATCTAGATTGAGACCAAATAAAGGTTCAACAATTAAAATGCGAACAAGTCATGGCCTGGAAATAATATATCCAAAAATATTTTAAAGTAAGTATAAGTTAATAAAAACGACCGTGCTAGAACCATTGGACTCGAGGGATGGCTAATACCTTCCCCTCGGTCAATATAATTCCTTACCTGAATTTCTAATTCGCAGATCAAATAAAGAGTCATTTCATTTTGATCAGGGATTAAACAAAAAAGGTGACTTGGAACACCATAACTCAATTCCAAGTGGCGACTCTGAAAAAATAAATAATCCTTAAATCAATAACGTCACTTAAATTGGAAAAACCCTTCCGCCGTGCAAAAAAGGGGTGTGACATCTGACATAGCTTGTGATGGATTTATTCTTCTTTTATAAGACTTGTCTTGATTATAAGGCTACTAAAGTAATTATTTGGGGCTTTAAAATTTTAAAGTCTCTTAATTATATATATATATATATATATATATATATATATATATATAATATATATACATATCATGTATTGATAAATTTGAAAAAGAAAAAATATAATAGTAATAGTTTACTTTATTTAATGTGGAGGTCGTGGTAATATTTAAGAAATGAAATAGTGTTTAGTTAATTATAACATCTTTTCTTGTGTGGATACTTATTTTGTTGACATATTTATATTTTGGCGAAAATCATGAACCAATACCTTTTCTATTTTTATTCTTTCAATATTCTACCTATATCGAACGGTAAAACCCCTTGCATGACACAAAACTTATTCTTGTGTGTTTATAAAAGATCAAACTTATTTATTGGTACGACAACTAATTAATACTATTTTAGTATCATTATATCAACTTATCAAATTCAGCACAACTATTTCAATGTCATTATATAAGCTTTTAAAATCTGTCAGTCAAGTTTTATTATTCTAATATTATATTATATTTTTTATTGAAATTTTTATTATTTACCTTCTTACTTCATAAAGTTTGCGTACATCCTACTTTCTAGAGACTTCACTTGTAGGATTACATTGAGTATGTTATAGTCATTCAATTTATATATGACAACTAAAAAAATAATGCCTCGCTATGAAGTTTGACTTTAGGCCCTGAAACTTGTTGAGACGGCTCGAATAAGAAGTAATATAATTACGGAAAAGCTACATAGTAAGGCAATATATGTTATGTATTTATTATTTATAACATAGTTTAATAAAATATAATTTGCAGCTATAATATCCATTTAATAGTTATTTTCCAATTAAAAAGTATTATCTTTCAATTAATATATTTCTAGGCTTAATTTCAGGCTTTGTATTTATTAATTATCTATCTTTTTTCTTCTCTCCCTTCAAATTAGTGTATGACCCCAAATTGGCACACTCTTTCCTTTTTCACGAATGATTATTTTTTTCTTCTTTTCTACAATGTACGATTCTTTCAAAAAAAAAATCAAATTCAAACCTAATGATGATGCGTTTCTCTTCCTTTCTACGATAAAGCGATGTCATTATTGGCTCGAGATGATTTATGAAACTCTATTGTCAGTCATGAGAGAAAGCTTTGATGATTAAATTTAACTTACGAATTCATGAAATTGTTACTAAAATTAATGGGTGATGTTTTGAAAGATTAGATATATTACGAGGAGTTCATATCTCAAATTTGAGAAATTTTTTGTGCAAATTTGAGAAATTTTTTGTGCAACTTTGAGACTTTTCAACGAATCAAACGCACACATATATGCATTCTGTTCATCTATAAATGCTATATCTGCATTGTATTCATGTATTTGATTGTATTTGTTTCACTGTTATTGTATCAAATGTATTTATTTGTATCTGATATTGATTACACATTTGTATCAATGTATCAAAGTGTATCCATTCCTTAATATTCATGTTGTATCAATGTATTGTGTATTTTGCAATTTGTTATAAATTTGTATCAATGTATTCAAGTCTATTAGTTCCTTGTTTCACATTTGTATCAAGTATTTGAGTGTATTTTTGTTCCCTATTATATGTTTGTATCAATGTATTTTGAGTATTTCTATAATGCATTCATCAGAAAAATGTATTTATATCAATGTCGTACTAATGTATTCAAATGAAAAAAAAGTGTATAACAAAAAAAAATCTATATCAATGTCGTACAAGTAATAGTTAGTGATGGGGGTGTACATGACCGGGTTGGTTCGGGTTTTTCAAATATCAAATCAAATCATTTGTGTAAAAATTTTAAATTTATAAACCAAACCAAACTAACAAAATTCGGATTTTTTTGGGTTTTTCAACCTCGGGTTGGTTCGGGGTTTTCAAATACCAAACCAAACCATTGTGTCGAATTTTTAAATTTATAAATCAAACCAAACTAATAAACCTTGAATTTTTTCGGTAAAGTTTGCATACAAACATATAATTAACTTGTGCTCCAAATATTTCTTTAGTCCAACCAAAATATAATTATCTAAGGTGTTTCCTAAAAAAATAACACAAAATATGAGATGAGTACTGATGACACAAAAATATTCAATAAAAAATAATAATGAAATCATCATATAAAATAAATATTGCAAAGTCATAATGAAAATTATCATAATTTAAAAGTACTAAATCATGCTAAAATAAGTTTAATAAGTATTAGTTACATTACTAAATATTTAAGGAAAAAATTAAAATTAGATTATGTATTTTAATTGTCTAAACCAATGTAAAACTAAATAACAAATATTCAATATTATTGTCATTCTTTGTGTTGAATTGATTTCCTTTTTGCATTAGTATTAATTTGATTTTGATTTAAGTTTTATTATAATTATCAACATCTATGAACTATAATATTTATTGAACCATTCCGAATTCTAAGTTTAAACTTAAAATAATATATTAAAAGATAAAAACTATGAAATAGTATAAGAAATATTTTAAAATTATATCAAAGTAAATATTTTTATGTATAAAATAAAATTTTAAAATTAAATATATAATATCGGGTTGGTTTGGTCTCGGGTTGTTTTTTATAGTTAAAACCAAACCAACCCAAATATAGTCGGGTTTTTTTTT
>JAJONZ010017865.1:0-47581 GCA_029582445.1 Solanum paucissectum
CCCCCCCACCCAATTTTTTTTTTTTTTTTTAAGTTTGTTTTTAAAAATTATTTTCAATTTCAAAATTTCATTTTTTCACCCCTACCCTCGACCCCCCACCCACCCACCCCCTATCGCCACCCCCCTCTCAAAAAAATAATTTAAGTTTGTATTTAAAAAATATTTTCAATTTCAAAATTTCATTTTTTCACCTCTACCCTAGACCCCTCCCCACCCACTCCCCTACCAGCCCCCCCTCCCCACCACCCAAAAAAATAATTTTAAGTTTGTTTTTAAAAATTATTTTCAACTTCAAAATTTTTTTTTTTCACCCCAATCCTCGACCCCCTCCCAGGCACCCCCTACTAGCCCCTCACCCCCCCAAAAAAATTTAAGTTTGCTTTTAAAAAATATTTTCAACTTCAAAAATTCAATTTTTCACCCCTACCCTCGACCCCTCCCCCCTCACCCACCCCTACCACCCTCCCACCCCGCAAAAAAAAATTTAAGTTTGTTTTTAAAAAATATTTTCAATTTCAAAAATTATTTTCTAGTCTAGTAAAAATAAAAGATATTTCTCAAAAATATTTTTCATTCATAAATCAAACACTAATTTTTTTTTCCGAAAAATATTTTCTACTCACCAACCAAACATGAGAAAATAAGTCAAAAATCAACTTGTTTTCCAGGAAAACATTTTCCTTCATACCAAACACACCCAAAATGTCACGAGAAGCTTTATCTGTGGTAACAACTTAATTTTTTACTGGTGTTGCTTCCTCTTCTAACATCAAATGCTCTTCTTATCGATGTGAAGGATGTGAACATCAAAATAATTATTTTATTAGTCGTATTAAAGAACTCACTAATATTTTTAAGGAAATGACATTTAATATTGATGTCTATACATCCAAGAAGATTTCATAGCCTTTGAGGTGTAGGAGGTTGAAAAAATTAATTTTTCAATCACTATCTATAATTAGTAAAAGAAAATAAATCAATGATTAATGCTCCAGTATCTTCCTCAACCACAAAAGGCAAGGAGAAAAAGAAAGAGAGGGGAAAGTCGTCAGGATGTGAAGCAACAATATCCATTTGAAGGTTTTAACATTGCTGACGAGGGTCTAACTGAACTAATGTCATCCTTCTCGCAATGGATAAATGAGGGTCTTTACAAGCACCATGCAAAGAAGTAAAGTCATTCAACTATTATTAGAGTATTCTTTGTTGTCCACTAAGTAATTACTTTTAATGTTTTCTCAATTACAGAAGAGACAAGGATGACACTACTTAGTCAATTACTCGAAACTTGGATTCAAACAACTTGATTTTGTAGTTGCATTTCTGAAGAAGAAGAATTGGTTCTACGTAATTTCTCAACCCAATAGGTGTTGGACTGATGAGGTAAATCCATGTCCACTTATGTTTTGATTAAGACATACTCATACATACAAATAATTGATACATAAATACACTTGTTGATGCATCTGTGCAACATGTGGATGTCATTTTGTACTATATTCAGAAGAAGTCGAAGCAACATAATCATTCTAAATATCGATATACCATTACTAACTATTTTTTCAAAACATACATTGACAATGCCAGTGTTGTTCCTAAAAATGAGAATAAAATCGTTGACATTATCAAAGGGTTTAGTATACCCGCTGGACTACCTTGGCACCTCACAGAGTAATGGGGAGTTTCATTCAGTCCTGGGTTTCGTTGTATTGAAGGAACGATGCATAAAGGTGTATGATTTGATGTCCTCATCTAGGACTAACAAAAAGTTATCCGCCGAGATTCAAAAATTGTCTATAATGTTGCCAAAGTACCTTGAATCCACCAGACTTTTTGAGCAAAAAACCCAAACCAAATGGTCAGTTCTTGAATCTTACCAGGGCAAGAACAAATCCCACTCATTCAAAATTAAACATGTTATTAGTATTGCCCAACAAGCAGTCAATAGTTTGTACGTATCACATTATTTTTTTGTCTTACGGCTGTCGAAATGTGATGTTATTAGCTTTTATATTTTCTAATTGATGATATACCATGCAAAGATTGTGGACTTTTTGTTGCAGCATACGCTGAGTTTTTGAGTGATGGACTACAAGTACCATCTTATGGAGTTATTTGTCAATCCCTTCGCATGAGATATGCTTCACTCATATGAAATTATGGGATTTTAAAGGCTCAAAATTGCTATATTTGTAACAATGAGACCCACAGAGGCCTAGACCTAAAAAAGCAAAGTTCATATCTCTAAATAAAAATGTTGTGGTTACCACCATTGATTAGATTTAGTTTTGATGGTTATGTATACCATTTTGAATTACCTTTTTGTTGATTAGTTGTAAAAAATAATTGGTGAAGTGTTCAGTTTTGTTGATATAGTAATGATTATTATTATATTTATTTTGTTGAAACAAATGTCAATTATGTAGGAAATTAAGAAATGTGGTATATGTGGCAACATATATAACCTTTGTTGTAAAAAAATCACACAATTATCTGCATGTACCCCAACATAAAGGTGATATGTGGCAACATATATAGTCTCTGTTGTAAAAAAAAAACTCCTTCATACTTGCTCCTTAGGAATGTCCCATCAACGGCTATTACTTTTCTCATTTGTTGAAAACCAATCATTTAAGTGGCATATGATACAAAGAAGTACTTGAACCTCCTATTTTCATCAAGCGACAATGCCGCCTTGCTTCCTGGATTTGCATTTTCAAGCATATAACAATACGCATTAAGCACTGCATCTCCATGCTCATGTGTTCCCTAACTGAAGACTTAGCATGCTCCATGCACTTATAAATCTTCCAATAACTTACCTTACAATCCAATGTTGGGCGGAGTTGATTTGACATGTCTCTTGTGGATGAGACTTTACCATTGGGAAAGCTATTTTCAAAGTAGTTACCGATGGCTTTATCGTGGCATGCAGATTATGGCTCGTAAGATGATCTGAACTACATGTATGGTACTTTTCGTAGATTGTAATGACAAACCTGTCACTACTTGTAAATTTCATAACCCTCAACAACCAATTGCACTACGGATATAAACATTTAAAAGAATACACATTACGAGAATTGATCACCTTTTTCAGTCTAAAATCTTTTTTCAAGCAAGCAATTTTCAATGAATTTACTAGTTTTTTCATGTTCTTGAATTTCATTCCCTTATAAAAACCAATTTCATTATCTTGAACATTATTCACACTTGATGATTAAGAATAAGTTGGATTGTTGCTCCAATAATAGGTGTAGGAGGATTGTTGCTTCCAAGGTCCAACACTTTATCTCCTCCAATTTCATCATCCTGATTATTCATGTCCACAACATCTAATTCATTATTTAACATATCTTGTTGGTCTTCTTCTAGCTTATGATTCTCCTCGATAGGATTTTTAACCAGGTAGACTCTTAACATGGGCCTCACTGCTCCTCCCAAATAAACAAGAAAACAGGCTGATAAGTTATTTTAAAAGGTAAGACCTTCTCATTATGAAATAAATTGGGAATGTAACTGATGACAAGATCTTTTGGTTGATAATTGAGAGCACAACTACAGATGATTAAAATCACAAAATCATCATACAAAATATTCTTCTGAAAGTCATCCCTACCAACTGTTTCTTACCATCCTTTCAATGCCAAATATATCGATTTTTCTTCTCGATCCATTCACCACAACAATCAACCCCTATGAATAATCCCTCCATTTATTGTACCTGAAGAAATTAATTTAAAAAACAATCTGTACTAACTTCATCATCTGTTGCAACAGATGAGTCTTATGTGGCAACATGTGACTATTCACACGAGTCAACTATTGCAGTAGATATAACCATCTGTTGGAAATGCGAATGGAAATTATTGAAAAAATTACAGGTATACCTAGATGATGATGAATGATTAAAAAAAAATTATGAATTTTACTTACCAGGTGTGTGAACACAGTCACTTATGAAGTAATGCCAATTGATATAGAACGAAATTTGGTCCACTGATTAGCTAAATCTGATTCAAGAAGAAGATAAGAAGAAGAAGAAGAAAAAGAAGCACAAGGGATAGCAGCCAAGAACAACAATGTATGAACAACAACAAGAACAAAAAGATAAAGAGAACAGGAAAAAAGCAAGCAAGAACGAAGCAGAAGAAGAAAAAGAACAAGAAGAAGAAAAAGCGAGGAATCCGACAGGGAGGTGGGGGAAATTTGCAGCTTTATATCTCCTTTTGGTTCGCTGGCTTCCCTCCATTTTCGGTTCCCACCATATTTGGTTAAATTAGGTTTTAATCTTTTAGCCTTTTACCCCTTATTTAATACAATGGACCAAACTGTCAACTTAAAAACTTGAGGGCAACTCCCACAAATGCCTCATAAATCCTTAATCCTTAATTACATAATTGTCGCCTACACTCAATTAAAATAACTTATGTCACCACCATTTTATTTTGACACCTTAATGTCACCCTTAATTTAAAATCCCTACACTTTTTAAATCTCCATTTAAATTTGGTAATTATTTTGATCATGTCAAGTCAAAATCACTAAAATAGAGTAAAACCTCATTAAATTAATATAGGTGGAACTATTAAATATTATTATTTTATAAAGCTGATATTTAATTGATAAATTAATAGTTTTAATTTAACGAGTATTTTAAGATTCAATGAAGGTTAATTTTGATTACATCAAAATCATTGTATCTTACTAATGTATGTATCATATTTATTGAATTCATATAAATATAAATTTATTATACATAAAGTACAATGAATATATCAAAATTATTGTATCTTATTAAATTATGTATTATATTTATTAAATTCATATAAAAAATAAATTCATTATACTTAAAAAATACAAATATTTGTATGATTCATTGTAATATTTTTTTTTGACGATGATACAAACCTTTGGAACTAGTTATGCATAGGGAAGCAGTTATCACATCACATGTAAAACTCTTCACAATTTTATGGCGCAATTCAAAAAACACCAGAACTTTTATATGCAATATGAAAAGTTAGAGATGAGTTTCAATAAGATTTAAATTTTAATGGAAGAAAAACACAGTAGAATCATATTTCACTGAAATATCTTAGATATATTTGTACTTTTAAAGAATTATTAATTTATAATAATGATGAGACCATATATTTATATAGAGGTCTTATGACAATATATTATCTTATCGAAATGGGTGATTTTTTTCCACTAGCCCAAGTCAGGACCGAAGAAAAATATTATCTTAGAGAGATTATCAATTATCGAGTATTAATTTAATGAGGTTTTACTGTATTTTGTTTAAATTAATTATGGATTAAACTAGAATTCTTAAAACTTATTAATTATTTTTCAAAATACAAAAAAAATCACAATCTATTGGATTAAAAAACAAAAAATAAATCTCAAATATTTTCTTCTCCCTCAACCATCATTCTTCTCTCATTTTTTCCCTCCATTTCTTCTTCTCTTCTCAGTAACAAGCGACCCCACCAACAAATTTGGGACACCATCTTTATAAGCTCCGGCGATCTCAAACACACCAACAGATTGAAGACACTATCTCCGATAATATTTGATTCAAAAAGTTAGGATTTCAAGATTATATATTTGGATTAATGAAGAATAAAAAGAACAAATTCTAAGTTAGGATTAATAATTTTGACTACTACTCTTGATTTTCATATGGGTGAAGATTATTTTTACCGCTACACTTGATATTTATATTTGGCTATTATTGTGACTGCTACTCTTGATATTCGTATGGGTGGAGACTATTTAACTGTTAAGTTTGACATTGTTGTGACAATAATGAAATCTGAATTTGAATTTTTTCTTGAGAAATCTATTATGAAAAAATGTGCCATAATTTTAGTGAACACTTCTTTAAAACAATATTGAAATTATAATATTTTTTCTAAATAATGATTTATATGTTACAACAGATCACTCATATGTTAGGGATATTATTTTACTTTGTTATATTGTTAAATTCATCGCTACTCTTTTTTAAATAATGCATAAATTAATTATATTCTTTTTTGTTTACCTCTTATTTATGTAAATTCCTCCAATTGAAAAAAGAAACTAAATAATCAACTCCAAAAAAATCAAGTAAAATAACTAATTAGTTATAAACTTTTTTTTCAAATAGATAAAGTGTTCCAATTTGTAGATGTACAAAAAGAGAAAAAAGTAGTGAAAAGAGTTCATAAAATGATATTGAAGAAGAAAGTGATGATGAGGAAAGTGGGGAAGAAAATGAAGAGGAAAGTAAGGAAGATGATGAAGCATCGATGTTGCGAATATCATGTCTTTTTCTCCTAACAGTCCTTCATCCTTTGATGTTGTCAGAACTTTCAATATTGATAAATTTCATGTGGAAATGCCTATGGATAATCATACAATGATTTTGTGGTTAAATCACCGATATAATTTTTTTTGATAATTTTAGGAGTATATTGAAGAAGGAAAATTGGTGGATATCTTTAAGACCAACAGTTTTGGGACCTTTTTTTATTTACCATAGAATAATAATGTACGCTTTCAAATGAACATGTTGTATGATCTTCTCAAGTGCAAGATTAAATATAAGGGTGAGGATGATGAAAATAAGAAGAAGACTGACAAGAAGAAAAATGAGATTTGGATAAACTATTGTGGCATGTCGGTTTGTTTTGACATAAAAGAATTTGCTATAGTGCCAGGATTAAGGTTCCACCCTCGTTCTGAACATCTTCCCATTGTTACAAAAATTGAAAAAATTCACATACTAAAAACATCAAAGACAACCTTTGTTGAAAATAGCTACATAAGCAAGAAATTGTTAAATGAACTTCAGTTTAAAAAGATGTTAAAGAAGCACAAGGAGTCATTGTGCTTAGTTTGATTTGTACATGCTATTCTCTGGGACAGTAACACCAACAAAGTCATACACCTGAATTGCTAATGGTCGCTCAGTATCGAAAGACATTTAAAAATTATTTATTAGGTTATGAAAGCTTTATGTTGGTTGTCATATATTTATTGACAGACTTATCACCGAAGACAACTAACTTATAGCCTTCATTGTATTTTTATGGTAAACTTTTGAATATTTTTCTCTAGTATTTTATTTTTGTTATTATATAATTATTTTAATTTTTTATTGACATCATATTTTTTAGGCTTCTTCATTTGAAGTCATTTCTCACCCTCGACGGCAAATCAAGGAATACTTGTAATACCCCGCAAGTTGGAAAGTCGAAAGAAAAAGAAAAATGCAGAAAAAGTTCACTTAAGTGAGGATTTACAAGTCCAACCTACGGACCGTAGGAAGTCCTACGGGTTATAGGAAGTCCTGCAGTTCGTACCAAGGGATTCGTAAACTTCGAGACAAGTTTTTGGAAAATTAAGTTTCTGATGTTTGACCTACGACTTGACATAACAAACTGTATGATGGTTGATGGGTCGTAAGACTTACCCGTTTGATTGATTCAGAGATTTGATTTAGGACCTTAATTCTATGGAAGGTTTTGACGAGTTCTCATTTGTTCTATGGACCACAGAAAGGTTCTGTAGAAAGATTCCAGACTTAGTAAAATTTTGGAGTGAAAGTTGAGTTCTACGGATGAGGTCTCTAGACCATAGACAATTCAACGAACCGTAAAGAGGTCTCGTGGGAAATGATTGAATATTTTGGATTTCTGAAGTTTGTTCTATGGTTGACTTGGACGGACCGTAGGAATTTCTAAGGACCATTGGTCACAACAGTAGGTTTGTCCGAGAGTTATTTTTAAAGGGTAATCAGGTGTTTTTCTATGCACTTAATACCTATACTACGTCATTTTGACCCTAATTCTAAGCTCTATTACTACCCTTCACTCTTAGAAATTTCCCCAACTCTTTCATTCCCTCAATTCCCAAATTTATCTCCAAGGTTCTCTCTAAAATTCTCTCTCTAGATCAAGGAAGAAAAAGCTAGGGTATTCAAGGTCAAGTTTCCTTGTTCACCATTGATTCTAGGGATTCAAGATCAAGTTATGTAGGGGGTTCATCAATGGGTTTCATTCACCAATTGAGTTCCCAAAATACTGTTCTATTCTCCAATTCAATTTCAATAAAATTAATTAGGTTTTCACTCAAAATTTTCATGGTTCTATTTGTATGAATTCAATTGTTTGATTTTGATCATGTTATGATTATTTAGATTCAATTACATGTTTTCCAATCAATTCCATGTGAACCATATTTTTATTATGAACCCTAATTAAATGAATTTTGAAGAAAAGCTATGAATCTATGAATATGTTTTCATGAACTTATGCATGACTATGAAAAATGATTGATTATGATCTAGGTTGCTTTGAGATAAGTATCGATTATTTGTGAAAGGATCATCTCACTTATGTATGAATTGTGAAAGGTTTTCTCACATTAAGGGATCTTGGTATTGTGAAAGGATTTCTCACTCATGTATGATTCAAGATCTAAGGAGCTATTCTATGATGTTTCTAGCTTGGATTAGTATCTTAATTGTGCTTTTCCATGGATTATGATGAACTTATATTTATGACTTTTCATTGGGATATTTACTTAGCAACGAGAGGATATTGAGATGAAGGCTCTCCCGTTAGTAGAGTTTGAGTCTCTAGTAGAAATCTTCTTGTCCCTAACTATATGTCCCGTAGGTTGTCTTATGTTACATAGCTAGTGGATCAACCTAAGATAGAAGTTTAAGGTTCTTGTCTTGGCAAGTAATGACATCTCTTTTCGGTGTGGGAGGAAGAAACTAGATTCCATGTTATAGCTCACTTGGTCTATGTTGGTTAATAGTAAATATCCCACAAAATGAACTAAGTTATTTTCAAATGCTTATGAAGCTTTCCACATGTGTTGTAGATGCATTGATCATGTTCATGTTTATGATTCTTCTTCAAAGATTTTACGATGTTTAGCTTGGTCAAGCATATCATGTTTTCCATTATGTCTCCTTATGATCATGTCTCATGCTTTATTTCATTCCCCTCATACTTAGTACATTCCATGGCTAGTTGATCTCATTGATGATTCAAAGATCAAGAGTTGGTGAGTCCTCATGTTTGAGGACCATGATACTTCTATTTTTTCTTATGTCTTTATGTTTCAGACTTTTATGTGGTGTACGAGTTACATCCCGACCTCTCTTATTGATGTAATGTATGGCTTGTATAGACTTTGAAGTACTCCTGCTTATGTCAAACTCTTTACTTCTTATGCGATTTCTTTACTTTTCTTTATTATGTTGTGTATATGTATGTCAAGTGGCTTGTATAAGGCCTTTCGGGGTCTTATATGCCATGTCATGCCTAGAGTGTACTTTGGATCATGACACTACTTGAAAGAAATTTCTTATCCAAGGGTTCTTAGATGGTTGGCTACCAAGAGCAAATAAAAAATGAATGCCCTTGATCTTTTTAACCTTCGTGATGATGCAATACATCTTCTTTTATTCATTTTTTTAAGTTAACAAGTTACTAGATTGAAACAAATGGATAAGATGTTGCAATTGATATCCTATATGTTACAACATATGTGATATTTATTACAATAAATAACATATTTATAGCAATTTATTTCTAAATAGTTGTTAAAATTGCTCACAGATAACTTTTATCTTGCAACTTATATAACTGATTGGTAATGTCTTGCAACAAATATGTCATTTGTTGCAACTTATTTCTAAATATCTGTTAACAGATTATTCATATTATGCAACAGTTGGGTTATATGTTACAATAAATATCTTATTTGTCGCAACAAACTCCATATATGCTACAACTTATAAGTGATCTGCTGCAACTTACCTCTGAACATCTAAACAAATTATCTAATATACTTTTGATTATATGTTGTGTGTCACTGACTGATCCAAAAAAAAGTAGAAGTTGAAGATGTCATTTCTTGTTACTCTATGATTTGTTGAAATCTTATCTGACCATATGATAGATGGGATAAAAAAGGATTGGGTAGAACAACAACCATCAAAAGAGAAATTGTTGATGTTGATAACCTTGATGATGCGGGTGATGTAGCTAATTTGATTGATGTGGTTGTTGGTGTAAGTGTTGCTACTGGTGATGAGCATGATGGTGATGTTTGTGTAAATGGTGCTACTTGTGATGAGCATGCTGGTGATGTTGGTGACAATGATGATGATTTCACCAGTGGTGGTGGTGGGTTCACATAATTTTCCAGATATGCAATAGATCGTTCAATATAATGTAAGAAGAAAAGAATAATCTCTTGTTGACGTCTCTTCTAAAAAAATGGTAAGGTTATAGCCTATGCCTCCAAACAACTTAAGATTCATGAGAAGAATTACCCGACTCATGATCTCGAGTTGGCAGCAGCAGTTTTTGCTCACAAAATATGGCGTCACAATCTATATGTTGTTCATGTGGATGTGTTCACTGACCACAAGAATCTCCAGTATGTGTTCAGTCAGAAGGAGCTTAATCTTATTCAAAGGAGATGGTTAGAGTTGTTCAAAAACTACGAAATGAGCCTTTTTTTTGTCACACCATTTTCACACAATTGAATAAAAAAGAGTTGCAAGACTCACAAAACCAACAAAAGTATATTTCACAATTTTTTCAAACATAATATGACTTGACAAGAAAAATTTCATCACATATTTTATGATATTTTTTTTTGTCATGAACCAAAAGCCGAGGTCATGACGACACACACCCCAAGAATCTCAAAATGGTGTGTAAGCCAAAAGTAATACACATACGAGACTCCCAAAGGAAAGTCAGGCACAACCGATAAGAAACAAAAAAGAAAATCCCAAAACCTGATAGCATAAGTATAAAAAACATGTAATACTTTCTAGATTATAAAATACATCTTATGCTTTTAAAAATAGATTAAAGACTATAAATGATAGGAGTCTAATGTCGATTTGGAAAGTAGGATCTTACCACAACTCCAAAATGAAGAATTGCTAGATCCGATCAGCCGCTATGAAGATCACCCTGATTAGGATCTAAATCAAAAGGATAACAAAAGTTGATGGTAAGTACAATCCATGTGTACTAAGTGTAACATCTTGCAATTTGAAATAACTAGGAAGAAACTTATAATTGGAAATAGTCATTTTTGGAAAGAATTAAAATCTGAAAGAAATTCTTTAAGTTAAGAAAAGTGAGTGTTTGGTCAACTTCAAACAACCATAACTCCTAGCTCAGGATGAGTTAGGTGTAGTTCCAGATATGGTTTGGAATCCCTTGGAATGATCTTTCCAACGCCGCCGAATTTGCACGATTTCGAGTTCGTATGAGTAAGTTATGCCCTTTGGAAGTTGGGTTGTTCGAATAAGGAAATGTTCAATCCGAAATTTTGAAAGGGTAGTTTGGTCTTTTCCTTACCCTTTTATTTGATTTCGTTTTTGGTGATTAATTAGGGGTTTAAGATGATTTATATCTGTTTACACTTTTACCAAGAGGAGTTAGGGTTTTGAGAGAAGAGAAAAGAAAAGGAGAAAAGAGGAGAAAGGAGAAGAACATTCAAGATCCGTCAATATCGTCGTGGATTTGCTTGTGGATTTCGTCGGGGGTGATCCCTACTAAGGTATGTGAGATTTTTTTGTGTTGGGTTAGTTCACCTACACACCAACTTGTTTCAAATCCTTTGGTTTGGAGTTATTTACATGTTGAAAGGTGAGGTTCTTGAAGAACAATTGTTGAATTCTTGATTGGTTGTGTTGTTGAGGGCTCTTAGTGATTTGATTCGTGTTTCCGGGTGGATTTTAGAGTTAGATCTGTTGTAAGTTGAAGGTAATAATGATCCTAAGTTATTGGGGAAAGAACTAGGGAAGTTTAGAGGGTTTGGACATGAAAAACGGAGAAGAAAAATCGTCAAACACCTGGGGAATAGGGTGGGGCGTCGCGCCAGCCAGCGCGCCCCAAACCAGTCTATGAAGTTTGGTCCTTGGGGCGCTGTGCCAGCCAGCACGCCCCACACAGGCCTCTGAAGTTTGGGGCCTGGCGCCCCACGCCTCTCAGAGCGCCAAGGACGCCAGTGCACCCCATTCCTCCCCCATCTTTTAGTACTTGTTTCCAAGCGATGTACCTATGTTTCCTAGTCGATTCTAACACTCTTAAGTACATCTAAACATCATGAAATCATTCATAAACATGAGATCATGACCTTGAATCCATAATTCAATTCAAGGAAAGTTAAGATCAAAGTCTAAGAAGTTGAAAGTCAAGTCTAGAAGTTAAGAAGCAAGTCAAAGTAAAGTTTCTCAAAGTTTTCAAGAGTTTTTATTAAACGTTTTAAATTCGTTTTAAGGCTCCAGCTTCAAGTAAAATAAAGAGTAGAGAGTTGAGCTCATTTCTCAAAAGTTATTAGGGAACTAAGTATTTCCAAATAAGTTTATAAATGTTTTCACATTTGAACAAGAAATGAACTATGATTTCCAAAAGAGCCTTTGGGCTAAGTATTGAGTAATTATCACAAACTAAAGAAATAAGTTGTTTTAAAAGTATGAGCTAAGTATATTTTTGGTAGTAGTATTGAGCACCGATATGGGGATGTGAGTTCATATTAACTCAAGTCTGCATAAACCATGTAGCCATCATGGGTAGAAAAGGGTCACACTTTTTAGATGAATCCTTTTCACAATAGACTAGTGGATCCACTTAGTGAAGTTAGCTTCCTCTATCACGGCAAGGTATAGGATGGGCCTTGGCAGCGCGAGGTAAAGCGCTGTATCATCACTATAGTTCTTAAGTGATGGTTGTCAGTTAGAGAAACTCCCACAGCAGTAGTAGCATGGTTCCTCAAGGGGTTCTGCTTAGTGTGAATGGGGGTATGAGACTTCATTCATGCATTGCACAAGTAGACTTTGAGAGGGAGCATGGTTTGTCTTTTTATGATATTATGATTATGAATTGAAAACATGTTTTAAACAGTTTTCTTTTTCTTTATATTGCACTTGTTTTAAACTGCTTTATAATGAAATGAGTTCAATTAAGTATTCAGGAATTGAGAAGAGCCAAGGTAAGTGTTTCTTTCATAATCTCTTTCGAGCCTATGTTGTTTTAGCATTCCAAGTCGCATACTCGTACATTCAATGTATTGATGCCAGTTGACCTGCATCGTCTTATGATGCAGACGTAGGTAACCAGGATCGGCATCCGGCGCATTCGTTGATCCAGTGAGCAGTTCAGAGTCTGTTAGTGAGCCTCTTTGCATTCCAGAGGACTCCTTTACATTGCTTTCAATTTTAGTATTAGTTCATTAGGATGTCGTGGGCCTGTCCCGACATCCATCTCAGTTTTTTAGAGGCTTCATAGATAGTTAGACAGTCAGTTAGTTAATTCAGGTGTCTTTACTTTTCATTTCATATGTTAAAGACTTGAGTTTGCCTTAATGGACAGTTGAATGTTCCTTTATAACATTCTAGTTACTTCATAAATGTGTATGTGATGAGTTAAGTCTTCAGCTGAGTTAGTAAGCCAGGCCAAGGGTTCGCTTGAGGCCAACAATTGTCTTTGAGTGCCGGTCACGTCCAGGGTGTAGGCTCGGGGCGTGACACTAAGTAAGTTAGACCGACTGAGTATAAGCGATTAAATAAACTTAAGAAATAAACGAAGAAACGCTTCCAGTTGCACGCACAAAACTCCCATTCCGGCATCGGTGCCGCCAATTTATATAATAACGGTGCAAATAAAGAAAGCACAAGAGTGTACAAATAATATTCAAATCAACATATAAGCAAATTACACAACACAACAAAACTGCTCAATTTGATGCAATGAGATGATGAAATGATGGAATGATGTGGTTGAACCTAGGTCATTGCACGACCAGTCGTATATTCCTTGCCGAGCATTAGCTTCTACAAAAGGACCCATGGGGGACTCGCAGTCCGTATACCAATCTCATAATCTCAATATCTCATCATATTGCAACCTAGCTCGTGGTCAGAAAAATAAGAAAGGTGTCACTTTTTCTTTCTCAATAAGATAGTATTTCTCCACTTTCTCATATTTCAATGAACAATGATATGTAGCATGAGGATGAATGCATCACAACACATAAATTACAAAGTCAACATCAGTTCATCAAGTATTTCAAATAGTATTAAGTTTCCGAACTCAATAAGTTATGAAACCTATTCTCAAATGATAAGTATAACTGAGGAAGCCATTTGAAAATCAGTCTTTACCACTCAGAAAGCATTTCTTCCATTTTAAGATGTTCAAAAATCAACTAAAGCCCCTAACTCAGGCTTGTCAATGTCAATTTAAGGATAGATCAGACTGCCCCCACTCGGGCAATTACTCAAATATCACAGGTTTTCAACAACAATTCAAGGTACCACACAAGCATCCACACAGGTTAAGCATCTCAAATAGGCATCATACGAACTAAACAACAAGGTGAACACCCAACTTCTAAGAATCATACTACATCTCATACCACAATTGACTTCCTAAGTAAGGTTAATTACTCATTTCAATCTAAAAGAGGGGTAGCCAAACCTACCTCGAAGGTCGAAACTTCATCCGAACAACTCAACCAGAGAAAATCCTCAACCACATGATCAACAAAATGATCCTCAACTAGCAAGAAGAATAGAATTCATCAAAAGGATTCCAAGGATACCCATACTAATAGGATTAGAAACTGAAGGTAAACTATCGCAAAAAAAACTTTAGAAATCGAATGGGTATAATTAGACTTTAAAAATCAAGTTCTACAAGCCAAGAGGAGTTTGTGGTTGAAAAAACCATTAGAACAAGCAATAAACGAGTTTCAAAACATGAGTTTACTAATTTTTAAACTTCGAGAGAAAAACCCCCGAACCAACATTGAAATCAAGATTTAAAAGAGTTTTTGGAAGATAAAAATTGAAATTTTTTATAAAGGATAGATAAAGGCACTTACCCAAATAAATTTCCTCAAGAAACCCCTCAAAAATATCTTCTCCTAAGCTCCTAGATGAGTGAAAATGGAGGAAATGGGAGAAATGAGGAAAATCATGAATTTAGGGTCTATGTAGTTGAAATTGGTCAATGTAATCGTGAGCCACTAACTCTCGTGATTGCGAAGGGCACAAAATAAGACATCGCGATCGCAAGGCCCCTCTACATGATCATGAAGGTTAGCTAAGAAAGGAAATGATTCAGAACAATCAGGTACTTATGGGCTGTGATCACGAAGGCCACGGATTACACATATCGCGATCGCAAGCCTAAGGGTCGTGATCTCGAATGTCAAAATGACCTACACCAAAAATTGAAAACCATTAACTCAACACAAGAAAACAATGTCCCCGAATGGACCCTCAAAAAACATTAAGAGTCCGATAAAGATAAACTTGACATGCTACATTACTAAATTTGACATTCCAGACTCAATGAATATTGTCAGATTTGTGAAAAGAGGCTGAGCCTCCTTAAAACCAATTAAAAGGGACAATGGTCGTTTGTCAATAAAAACCAATGAAGTGTCGGGGTTGAATTACACAGGGAATTGTATATCATAGAGAATTCTTCTAAAGAAATTCTGATTGTAAAATTGCTCAGTTGTAGTATTAAGAACAAGTGGGTGAATGATTCCACCAATTTCAATAAAAAGATTTGGTTATCAATTATCACAATAAACAAAAAATTTAGAAAACTAACAAACAATCTAGGGGTGAGGGGATTGGAAATTGATGTCACATAGGGGTGATTGTGATTCTCTATAGTGATGATCATTCATGAATAGGCTAGGTCATCTTCAATGACGGTAATCATCTTTCTATCTCAAAGAATCTATGCATAGAATCTCCTTCAAGTCTCATCTAAATGCCAATCTAAACAACCCATTACCTTACTCTATTCTCTCTTTCGATGGAGAAATAGGGAAAATAGATCGGACCCATAACCTCTATTTTCAAGCAAGTTACAGACATCAAACCTAACTTGCTAGTATTGAACTAATTACCCACTCCAATCAATCTCTTTTGAGCATCAAAAGGAGATTGGAAATAGGAATTAAGTTTGCAATCTTAACCCATAAATTAACCTCATGCTAATCAGCCCAAATTCATGTATGAACAACAGCAAAATAGAGCATAACACAATACCCACTATATTAAATAAACACCCAACCCCATAATTGCACCGCTAGATCTTAGAGTTTTAGCCACCATCATAAAAAGTAAAGAAAATAACCTTCCATCAAAGCAGCCATGGGTAACGTGAAATTAAGCAATTACAAGTAAACTCACTTTGGATTCAACTTCAATTTATCAAATTCAAGAGCAAAGTTGAAAACCCACAAAAGCTAGAAAGTGTTCTAACAAAGGTCAAATGTGTTTTCTCTCTACAATTCAAAAATCTCAACTATGGAATAAAAATCCGGACTTACAACTCTCTAATTTATCTCCTTTGGGCCAGTTATAGTTTCCTAAAATTTGTCCCAAAGTTCCAAAGCGCATCTCATTCGATGACATTAGTCGGGCTCCCCAAGCTCGTTCAATAACATTTCCTCTTGTGCTTCAACTCGCCTATTCAAGCTCTAGGCTTCAGGTGTTTGAACTTCAGTAGGTGAACTCGTTTGAGTCACCCTTTCACAGTCGGCGCATCACCAAGTACCACCTTGGTTCGCCTTTTAAGCATTCAATTTTTTTCTTTGTACTGTCACTTTCGGCAAAGATCAGCAAGGTCTCCCTTCTGATTCGCGTGCATCGCCTTCTCCAATGGAGTTCGCCGATATGATTCGATACTTACAAGTGCTATGCACTGTCATATTAGGCAAGGTCGTACTCACTTGGCGATCCGACTTTCTCAATTGGCAATCAACAATGTATAGTTTACATTTCTTTTTTGCATTTTTGGCCGTTCTTTCAAACATCAATCCTTGCCTTGTCCATTTTCCTTCATAGCTGCAAATCATCAACATTTTATTGGAATAAGACAAAATTAGGCATATAGGACACTAATTATTGAGTTAAATAGACCTAAAATGAGTGCAAATCCACAACTCATCATAGGTCAAATGATGGAATTACCCTCCCAAACCACTCATAAGGCTTAAAACTCACCTTCTTACCCAAACGCCCAAAACTCAGTTTATGGCCTTGAAAACCTTATCAAGCACCTTACTAGCTCAAACTCAACATCTTTGACATGATGGAACTGACAAAATTTCCATCCCACACTTAGAACTCAAAATATTGACCAAAGTCAACCCTATCAAGATTTCTCAACTCAAGAAGGTCAATTCACCAAAAAATACTTGATCATATCGGGGGGGCATACCAAACATTCCCAAAACACAAACTAAGCATGAAAAGTCAAAGGGGAAGGGCAAAAAGGTCATTTCACAAATAAAACACAATTTAAAAGAATTTGGACATTACACTATCCACCACTAAAACACACGTCCATCGTTGAACGAAAGGCAAAATAAGTTACCTGCAGGAGTGAAAAGCTGACGGTACCTACGATGGATGTCGAACTCCACCTCCTAGGTCACCTCCTCAACTATTATGTGCTTCAACTACACCTTCACTAAGTCAATATGCTTGGATCTCGGCTGTCTAGTCTTCCTATCCAAGATAGCAATAGGCTCTTCCTCAAAAGACATATTTTGATCCAAAGCAACCGCGTCAACTAAATCACATGAGAATCATCATGACAATATCGCTTAAGAATCGATACATGAAGCACAGGGTGGACCGTTGAAAGGCTCATAGGCAAGGACAACCTATAGGGTACCTTTCCACACTTTTAGAAAATTTCAAAAGTTCCAATGACATGCAGACTGAGCTTTCCTTTCTTTCAAAACCTCATCACACACTTAGTGGTGACACTTTAAGTAAAACCCACTCATCAATAGCATAGGATTCATCCCTGACACGCCTATCAACATAACTCTTCTGCCTACTATGTGCGGTCACAAGTCGTTAATGAATCAAATTCACTCTATCCTTGGAGTCTCTCAACAAATCAGTGCCCTAAGGTCAAACTCCAAATGAATCAAATCATTCCACAGAAGATAAACACCTAAAAAGCCTCGAACGGTGCCACATGAATGTTGGAATGGTAAGTGTTGTTATAAGTAAACTCCACAAGAGGCAGGGATTGGTCCCAATGACAATGCACCAAAGTCCATGACAGAAGCCCGAAGCATATCCTCAAGCACCTGAATAGTCTACTTAGACTAACCATTGGTCTAAGGATGGAAGGAGGTGCTCAAGTCAAGTTTGGTACCAATTTTCTCTTGCATAGAACTCCAGAAATAAGAGGTGAACTGTGCACCTCTATCAGACACAATAGAAATGGGCACTCCATGCAACTAAACAATCTCACTAATATAGATCCTAGCCTACTGCTCCGCATTATAGGTAGTCCTCACCAGAATGAAATGAGCCAACTTTGTCAACCAATCCACAATAACCCAAACAGATTTGAATTTACCCAAAGTCAAGGGTAATCCCGACACAAATTCTATAGTATTGAGCTCCTCCACTCAGAGATAGGAATTCTTTGTGTTGTTCCACCCGGTCTTTGATGCTCATACTTTACTTGCTGACAGTTCAAACACTTAGCCACAAAGTCTACAATATCTCTCTTCATACCACACCACCAATAGTGTTGCTTCCAATCATGATACGTTTTGGCTGCCCTAGGGTGAATTGAGTATTTACAATAATGAACCTCCTCTAATATCATACTCACCCAACCACCAAATCTAGGAACGCAAATATGACCACAAATCCTCAAAACTCCCCCGAGATCAAGGGATGTGATTTAGCTTCACCTTTTAACACTTTCACCTGAATCACACTCAACTTTTCATCCTAAAACTGGTGGGCACAAATCTGATCCATAAAAGTAGACCTAGCGTCAACGAAGGCTAAAACACAATGATGTACATAAATATCAAGTCGAACCATCTATCTAGCCAATGACTAAATCCCTAAAGCCAATGGTCTCTTCTCTGCCATAAGAAAGGCTAAGCTATCCATACTAGGTGCCTTCCGACTCAAAGCATCCGCAACCACATTTGCCTTGTCCAGATGATAAAGAATGGTGATGTCATAGTCCTTCAGCAATTCCAACATCTGCATTGTGTCATGTTCGGATTCAACTGAGAAAAGAGATACGTAAGGCTACGATAATCGGTAAAGATCTCACAATGCGCACCATAGAGATAATGCCTCCATAACTTCAAGATGAAGACCTTTGTCGCTAACACTAAATCATGAGTAAGGTAGTTCTTCTCATGCACCTTCAGCTATCGTGAAGGATAGGCTATGATTCTCCCTTTTTGAATTAATACACCACCTAGACCAACACCTCAAGCATCACATAATACCACAAATGTCACACCCTCATCGGGTAATGATACGATAGGTGTTGAGGTCAATAAGTCTTTGAGATTTTGAAAGCTCACCTCACACTCATTAGTCCATAGAAATACCAAAGTCTTCTATGTCAACTTAGTCAACAGAGCTGCAATAAAAGAGAAACTCTGAACAAATCGACGATAATAACCCACTAACACGATGAAACTCTAAATCTCTGTAGGGGGAGAAGGTCTCACCCAATCACGAACTGCCGCAACCTTGGCTGGATCAACCATAATACCTTCTTTGGTCACAACATGACCCAAGAAAGCCACAGACTCGAGCAAAAACTCGCACTTTGAGAATTTTGCATACAACTTCTCCTCTCTCAATCTCTAAAGTGCGGACCTCAATTGACGAATATGATCGTCCTCATTCTTTAAATAAGCCAAGACATCATCAATAAACACAATCATAAAAGAATCCTAATAAGGTCAAAATACTTGGTTCATCAACTCCATAAAAGTAGTCGGGGCATTAGTCAGTCCAAAGGACATGACTACAAACTCATAATGCCTATAACGAGTCCTGAAAGAAGTCTTTGGAATATTATTATCTCAAAATCTCAAATGATGGTAGCCCGACCTTAAGTCAATTTTAGGGAATACTGACGCACTTTGAAACTAATCAAACAAATCAACAATGAGGGGAAGAGGATACTTATTCTTGGCGGTAGCCTTGTTCAACTATCGATAATCGATAAACATCCTCATGCTACCATCCTATTTCTTCATCACAAATAAAACTGGTGCTCCCCACGGTGATACACTAGGACAAATATACCTTTTCTGCAACAAGCCCTCCAATTGAGTCTTCAATTCCGTTAACACCACCAGATCCATCCAATAAGGAGAGATGGAAACGAGCTTGGTTTCTGGTTCCAAGTTAATCACAAAACCAATATCATGGTTGAGAGGAACACCCGGTATGTTTAGAGGAAACACATCCCTAAACTTTCTTACCACTATTGTGGTCTCTAAAGGAGATGGATATTTGATAAGATCATGAACATGGGACAAATATTATAAGCACCCCTTCTCCATCATACAGCCAGCACGAAGAAAAGATAACACTCCCCTTGGATAGAAACTCAAAGCACCCTTCCATACAAATCAATCTAAATTGGGGTAAGCAGGTCATAGTCTTAGCATAACAATCTAAAGGTCGCATGATAGGGAAATAATCAATCCATACCTAATATCACATCAAAATTAAGCATATCAAGTAAAACCAGGTATGTCTGAGTCTCACTATCAGCAGGCAAATGCCACTACATACATGCACTACAACATTTTAGGCCTATGGCCATACTAGTTCTGGACAACGCTTGCAAAGGGTTGTCGAAAATATTTTTGGGGATGCTTTTAAAGCGTAGCCCAAATTTTTAACTTTTAGCTTCGATATTATTGGAAACACTTGCAAAGTGTACTCTTTAATGGTATAAGCTACACTTTATAAACGTTGTTACAATATGATATAATTGAAAACAACTATTTACATATATGGCCACACTTTTAAAGTGTCCTACTTTTATAATTGTAAAAACAACACATTACAAATGTGGCCTTAAAATTTTCACTAAAATATTATATTTCCTCCAACATTTTTAACTCTCCCTCCCATTTTTATTGGGAAATTTTTTTCGTAAAACATTAAAACTCTGTTTTCCCCAAATAAGAAAAGCACGCTTCTCTGATGAATTGAAGAACACACTTTTCTCTGATGAACTGAAGAGCTGATGCTAAGTCTGAAGAACTGATCAAGAGTTGAATCTAAGTCTCTCAGTCACAGATGAACTGAAGCTAAGTCTCTCCGTCACGCTTTTCTCTCATATTTCTCGCTGAAAACACGATTTTGTTGGAATAGGGTTTATCAGGTTAGAAATTATATCTTTGAATGTCTAAATTTTAGCTTTAGGGTTTTGATATTCTTGTGTTTTTTATCCGATTTTTGGGAGTCTAGCTCGTATTTTAGGTTCATCAGTTGGAAATTAAACTGAATAACTACAGGGTCTTGTTAATCAAATCATATCAATTTCATTCTAAAAAGTCGTTACTTTTTAAAAGCAGAATCTTCGTTCAAGCCATTGTCTTGTTTTAGAACCTTGTGTCTGCGGTGTAAATTTCACTTTGGCTTGGAATGATATTATGTTGAGTATATAGGTCTGCATAATGTTAAGCTAATTGGTATTTGATGATATCTGTGTATGTATTATTCTATGGCATATGGATATGATAGCTAAGTTAAGTCGATGCTTGGGTCGAGAAGGTATTATGTTATTCAATTTCTAGAACAGGCTTTGTAATTTACATGATTATCCTTGACTTGAGAAAATTCTAAATAGAGATGCCTCAAAACAGGATTGACTTTGTTTTTCTTTCAGGGGAAGTGGATATACATTGTTACCAACTATTGTGAAGGTGGAGATATGTGAGTGGTTATCCTAGCCTGTCTAGCATTTTTATACTTATTGACATATGAACTGGTTCTGTTTCTAATTACTTCTCATTTTTACACTTCGATACATTAAAGGGGACACTTCGGCACTTTAGCCTGATTCCTCCAGGTGGTGGTGGGATATTGACACATATTTTGGCTAGTGTTGCATCCTGGTTAAAGGTTTCTTTGCATTTACCCTTCTTTGAGATAAACTATCTGATTATTGAAGTAAAGTTCACTGAATTCGTATTTCTTCCCCATAAGATAATTTTATGTACTGATGTCAGGTTAGGGAGGCTAGCCAGTCTGATGGTGGAATTTAATCCCTCATAAATAAAGATAAGAGTTTCTTGGCTCAGGGAAAACTATAAGAAGTTGTTGATGCCCTTGAGAAGGGTTTAAAGGACACTCACGCAGCAGCAGTCATTGATGATTGGGTTAAGCGTGCTAGGAACAAAGCTATAATCGAGCAAGCACTAACCTTGCTGCAATCTTATGCCACCACTATTAGCACTTGAAACAGTGATCCATTATAGCAATCAAATGTCCAGTTTACACAACTATTGCTATCGTGTATGTATTCCTTGGTGGAGATTTGAGTTTTTCAATCAGTTCACTTGTTATCTCGTCTGATGTATGCAACTTGTCGTTAGATCAAGGAGGTTTGATGTGTAAGTTGTATGTTAGTTTCTTTAGCTCAAATTAGACTGAGAATAATGATGTGAGCGAGAACAAGGATCACGAGCAAGAAAATGAACAAAACACATTGTTTCCTAAGAGAAGTACAAGATGGGACAAAGACCGACAAAATTGTGTTATAAACTTTTTCCAGAATTTCCAGCAGTATATTATAGCATATTGCAACAGCTATATAAACTGATCCTATAACCTGTACACTGATTCTATAACCTGTACACACAAGATCCTAGAAGGAAAGCTAGAGCCATAACTACACACACAAATGAGCAACCAAATCAGGAGAAGACAAATTAGATATGGTCTTGTTAATTATGACCTTGATAACAAATAATAATATTTGAACAGATTGAGTAAATTGGCCCAGCGGGAGCATGAAATAATTTGTTATCTAGAATCTTTTGATTAATTTAATCTAATTATACTCCTTTTGTAATGAAGTAAAATATCTGATTATACTTGTTGCTCTGAACAAATCAAGGAGTTCAATGATGTTAATAGTGAGTGCAGGATATTTCTGCTAAGCACAGGGCTGGTGGCCTTGGCATTAATCTTACTGCTGCAGGCACCTGCATTTTATATGACAGTCACTGGGTACCTTCTTTCACCCCTATGATTTTCTTTGATGTCTGTCTTTTTTATGTGGCTAAATGATGCTCTCACACTTGATCAATACTTCAATAAAGGTTGATGTATCATGCAATTTAACAAGCATTGCAAAATCAATGTATTTTAGTAAAAAATAACGTTATACCAATGATGGTCTAGAGAGTAAAGGTTTTAGGATTAATTATAAGAATTGTACGTGTTGTAAGTTTTGCTAGCATAAGAAAGAAATTGAGCCACTTCTCCAAGGTCATAATTAACAAGACCCTATATCATTTGCCTTCTCCTGATTTGGTTGTTGATTTGTGTGTGTAGTTGTGGCTCCAACTTCCCTACTAGGATCTTGTGTTTGAAGGTTATAGAATTAGTGTACAGGTTATAGGATCATTTTATAGAATCAGTTTATTCGTTCTTTTTGCCAGCCTGAAAAAATTATCTGATATCTGCTAATTTCTATACAGAAAAGAAAGAATGTTTATTTTAGTTATCTGGTTAAAATTTGCCTTCAAATTGAGATAATCTTTTGATCCTAAGAAAAGTTAGATTACAATTTCTCAAACTTCCATTTCATATTAGAACTTGGATAGCCAATAAGTTAGAACTTTCATATTGACATTTGGATTGTCGTTGAAGAGAACCAAAGAGAAAGCTGGAGAACAACTCTTTTTTCCTTTTATAGAATTATGCTTGCCATGAAAATTTTGTATAAGGCAGCATTTTAAAGTCTACTTGCAAATTATGTCATGATTATTTGCATGTGACATTTTGGGGTGTAAGTTACCTTCACAGTTCATTTAAAGTACTCCTTACCCTCAAATCTTAGAGTGAGTTTTCATCGTTGTATGTGGTTCATTATGTTTAGATATTTAGGAGAAGTGAGAAACTAAACAACGAGAAGTTATTGAGTTATGTTGACTATTTATTTAGAAAGCATGTTAGATAATACCATGCTTCTTGTTATAGGCAACACTTCTTCCATTAATTCTCCAGGAGTTGTAATGGACAGAGGGGAGAACATGTATACTTTTATTTGCCTTCAGCTAATGCAATATTTATGCAATTACAGCTGCCCCAAAGTGAAACTTGTTCGATGTTGTATTTTTTGGACTCCCCAAGTACTTCCGCTCTCCTTCACTTTGGGAAGAAAAGTCATGATCTCGCTCTCGATCCCCAACTAGATCACAGTCAAGGCCAAGATGAAGGTCATCTAAGGAAAGGTTGGTTTTTGGTTTACGTATAAGCAAGTTGATTTCTGGTTCTGTTTCTTCCATGGTTCAGTGATCACCTGTTGGACGATGTATTTGCTTCCTAATCGAGGGGTATTTTGAGCTCACTGGGATAATTTTGTACTGCTGCAGTGTCAAAGCGGTTTAGTCGAGATGGTTCTTGCCGTAATTTTGCTGGCTTTGACAGAGCTTGTTTCCTGCTTCGGTGTTCGTTCTTTGATGTCTGTAAGTTACCTCTCATCAACTGCTTTGCTTTTGGATTTTTTCATCCTACTTTGGACCAAAATAGTTATAGATATTTACTATCGAAAAGAAAGAGCATTTCATGATTACAATGCACTTAAATTCATTACAGAACTACACTGGTCATCAACTAAATTTTGCTAGCATTCTTTACTTTCTAATGATAATCAAGAAAACTACCACTTACCAATATCGTTGTATTTCCTGTACAGAACTATACAAATTAAAAGAATATGCAATTGATCTTTTCTGCTTCTTTGTTAAATTCAATTCTATGAGACACTAACTTCCCATGTATCTCTTCTGAATTTCACTTACTTCAGGTTGTCGAAATTGCAGCAACTTGTGCTCTTCTCCTTGGTGACATTACAGCTAAAGTAAATAATTTATGTGCACAGTAATGAAAAAGAAAATGAAACAAATCATATTACATTCATGCTAGTGAGAAATTGGTGTTTGTTATATTTATACGCTACCTAAAAGTGTGATAAGTCTTTCAGACTTAGTCAAATTGTTGTGGGTTTAGAGGCTGAAGTTTACAGACGTTGTAGGCTGCCTAGCAGTGGTATTAGACCAAAAAAACTCACCACTATTATAATTGATATCAGAGCACAGTAGAGCAATGGTGACAAACATTGAGTTACCTGAACATTTGCACAGAGTTGGGGACTTCGTTGGGATCACTAAAGAACTCTGGGATGATCCAACGTTGGTGGACCTTCTAACAGAGATCATTGGCATAAAACAAGAGTTTAAAACATTTTGGGGAGAGATTGGTCTGTATCGTGCTGATATAGACGAATACATAGCCAAAAGTTTGAACTTCCTTGAGGCAGCGACACATTAAGTAGATGGACTTCAGAAGGAAAATGAAGACCTTCAACTTGTTGTGTTGTGTCGGGCTGTTGCTGCATCAGGGGTCAACTATCAGAGAATCTTCTAAGGTAAAAAATGCCCGAACCTAAAGCCTTTGGAGGTGCAAGAAGCGCTAAATAATTGGAGAATTTCATTTGGGATATGGAGAAGTATTTCAAGATTGCACGGGTTGCTGAAACAAACATGTTGAATATCACTACAATGTACTTGATGGGTGATGCTAAACTTTGGTGGAGGACTCAGAATGTGGATGATGAAAGTACTGACCGACGCAGAATCGATAATTGGACCAAGTTAAATAAAGAGACCCGTGATCAATTTCTCCCTAGCAATGCATCATGGCTTGCAAGGGACAAGTTGAAGAGACTAAGGCAAATCGGTTTGGTGTGGTATTATATAAAATAATTTACCTCTTTGATGTTAGACATCAAAAATATGTCTGATGACGAAAAATTACATAACTTTATTTCAGGTATGCAAGGCTAGGCTAAAAATGAACTTCAGAGGTAGAATGTTAAGGACCTGCCAGGGGTAATTGTTGTCACTAATTCATTGGTAGTTTTTACGTCGAATCGACTTATTGCTGATGTTTCTTCTACTTCAAAACCTAAGAAGAAGGTGAGAAGAAGGGGGTCTGTAAAATGGAGAATCGGAAGGACAATACTAATGACAAGGTGAAAGCAGTAATGAAATAAGGAAACAAAGACATGACAAGAAACAAAGATGGTAATTCGAAGGACTGTTAGACTCTTGTCCAAGGCTTGTCAAATTCGGGAAAGGGTGAATGCTTTGCTTGCTGGAAAATTGAATCAAGGTGAGGAGGAAGAAGAAGTCGTTGCTGCCATGGCGAATCCGTTGGGTTTGTCTTTTAATCAGGCACGAGTTAACCCTACAAATGAAATAGGAATTGAAAGAGTAAATATTCACCCGCGAAAACTGTTTTGCAAAATTTAGGACAATACCATAAAGGGCAAAATAAGGATTTAGTATAATAATACAATTTTTTTATTTCTCTTTAGAAAACTACAAAGTTTAGTTATCTATTCAAACAAGATATACTAATTACTAATAGATTTAATGAAATCTCAAAGAATCGCACGTTCAAAGTATTACTCAGTAAATACATATATATCTTAACTTAAGATTGACTATTCTAGCTTAATTCAAATTGAATTTTTTTGAATCTTTTTATTTGTGAGGACCTGGATGAGAAGAGTTTGGGATAGGAATCCATAAAGAAACGATCCAATTAATCACGATATGTATGGATACAATGATTAATAATGTTAAAGGGGAGTCCAATGCTTTGAATCTGCATGCTTCACTAATTCACATAGAAATGGAAGTTAAAGGCCAGCGCGTGATAGCCATGGCTGATACAAGGGCTAATCATACATTTATGGATGTCAAGATCGCTGCAAAATTGGGGCTTAAGTTGACCAAAAGTCCCTCCTACATCAAGACAACCAACTCTAGGCACATGCCATTGTGGGCGTGGCTTATGGTGTGCCTATGTCAACTGCACATTGGATGTGAAAACATAACTTGATGGTGATGCCTTTAGGTGACTTTGAGATCATACTTGGGATCGATTTCCTAAGGAAATTCCAGTTTGTTGCTTTTCCACACTTAGATGGAGTGATGATCATGAATGGGGGCAATGTTGGTTTCGTTAAGGATATTTATCCATTTGGCAAGGTTGGTAAAGTTACAAAGAAGAAGAATAAGGGATCATTGCTGTCTATTATATCAGTTGACAAGGGATTGAAGAAGGGAGATGAAACTTTCCTTGCCACCTTAGTCAAATTAAAGCCTGATGTGACAGTAGAAGTGCCTGATTGTGTGGCTAAGGTGTTGAAACAATATGTTGATTTGATGTCACCTGAGTTACCAAAGAAGTTGCCGCCGAGTATGGATATAGATCATAAAATTGAGTTACTGTCAGTTTCGATTGCTCCTATGTAGGCTCCTTATCGTATGGCTCCAAAGGAGTTGGCTGAACTGCGTAAAGAGTTGAACGACTTGCTAGATGTTGGACTTATTCAACCGTTTAAGGCTCCCTATGGTGCACCTACCTTATTTCAAAAGAAGCAGGATAGGACATTGAGGATGTGTGTGGACTACAGGGAGCTGAACAAGACTACTCTGAAGAATAAGCATCTGGTTCAGTTGGTGCAGGATCTGATGGACAGGTTGAGCAAAGCATGCTGGTTCACAAAGTTAGATCTTAGGACAGGCTACTGGCAAGTTAGAATAGCTGAAGGTGATCAACCTAAGACTACTTATGTAACTAGATATGGATCTTATGAATTCCTTGTAATATCGTTTGGGCTAACTAATGCCCCGACTACGTTTTGCAATTTAATGAACAACGTGATGTTTGACTATCTTGATGACTTTATGGTTGTTAATCTAAATGATATTGTCATATATAGTGGAAAGTTTGATGAACATATTAAACACTTAATTATGGTTTTGTCTCGTTTCAGGGATCATACACATTATGTTAAAATGGGGAAGCGTGAGTTCGCTAAAAAAGATATTAAGTTTTTGAGGCATCTAGTTAGTGAAAACCATGTTTGAATGGATCCTAAGGAAGTGCAGACCATTGTTGACTGGAAAGCACCTCGCAACGTGATGGATTTGAGGTAGTTCCTAGGGTTGACTAACTATTATAGAAATTTTATGGCATGTTATTCGAAAAGGGCAGCAACTTTGACTGATTTGTTGAAGAAAGATGTCAAGTGGGTATGGTCATTGAGTTCTGAAAAAGCTTTTCTAAATTTGAAGGAAGTTATTGCATCGGAGACAATACTTAAACTGACTGATTTTGAGTTGTCATTTGAAGTGCATACTGATGCGTCGGGCAAGGCTGTTAGGGGCGTATTGATGCAAGAAGGTTATCATGTGGCCTTTCAAGGTCGTAAATTGAATGATGCAGAGCAAAGGTATTCGACTATGAAAAAAAGATGGTTGCTATTGTGCATTGCTTGTAGGTTTGGAGGGTATATTTGTATGGTACTCGCTTTGTTGTGCGGACTGGTAATGTGCAAAATACATTGTTGAAGAAGAAGAAAAAGATAAGTCCAAAGCACGCAAGATGGCAGGAATTCTTGGCAGAATATGAGTTTGTGTGGGAGCATAAGCCGGGAAAACACAATCAAGTCACTGATGCATTGAATCGGGAAGAGGTATTTGTTGCTGTGTATTCTATTTCAAAACTTGAGACTACTTTCATAGATAGGATCAGGTTACTTGCTTTGAATGACTCATTATATGTAAAGCGGATGGGTCAAGATAGGACTAAGCGGAAGTACTGGATCGAGGACAATCTACTTCATTTTAAAGGGGGGGAGGATCGTGGTACCAAGTAGTGGTGGACTGCATAAATACTTGATGAAGGAGGCGCATGACACTACTTGGGCTGGTCATCTGGGTGTTGAGTTGATGCTAGCTCTACTGTCTTGTGTTTATTCTGGCCAAAGATGGAAGATGATATAGAGCTATGCGTGAAGACTTGCCATATTTATCAAGTGGAGAAGACTGAACATAAAAAGGAAGCTGGTTTGTTGCATCCCTTGCCTATTCTTGAATGACCATGGTTGTCGGTAAGCATGGATTTTATTTGTGGTTATCCTAAGGTTGATGGCATGACATCTATTATGGTGGTAGTATTTTCGAAGTACTCTATTTTATTGTTGCACCTAATTTGTGTTCGTCTGAGGTTGCTGCCAAATTATTTTATAAGAATGTGGTTAAGTACTTTGGTATTCCAGTTGATATTGTGAGTGATAAAGCTATATGGTTCATGGGAAGATTTTGGACAACTTTGTTTAATATGATGGGGACTGATATGAAATTCTCTACTGCAAATAATCCACAAACAGATGGTCAAACAAAAAGGATTAATAAATTGCTAGAAGAATATTTGAGACACTATGTGACAGCAAGTCAGCGAAATTGGGTTGCTTTGCTTGACACTGCAGTTTTGCTATAATCTGCACAAGTCAGCAGCAACGGAAATGAGTCCATTCGAGATTGTCTTAGGAAGACAGCCTATAACACCATTAGATATTGCCAAAACGAAGAATCAGGGGAAGTGTCAACAGCATATAGGGTGGTCGCAAGGGACATACTTGAAATGATTTCTGAAGATAAAGATAGCTTGCACAATGCTAAGTGGCGCATGAAGAAATATGTTGATCAACATCATCGCTCACTAGAGTTCAGTGTGGGTGATCAAGTATTGTTAGAACTCACTTCTTAAATCTGGAAACAAATTGTGAGTAAGACTAGACGTTGGGGTTGGATCCCTAAATACGACGGCCCATTTGAAGTGGTTCAACGAGTGGGTGAAGTTACTTATAAACTGCAACTGTCAGAAAGGTAAAAGATTCATCCTACTTTCCGTGTTAGTTTCTTAAAAAACCCTTACTTTGCAGATGATCCGGACAGGTATAGGTCAAAGAGGGCTCCTCCATCTATACCTACGCAGTTTGATGCTGAGACAGAAAGGATCATTGATCACCTGGTTGTTGGCACAAGTAAGAAGAACAGGAAGACTGAGTTCTTGATACATTGGAAAGGAAAGAGTGCGACTGATGCACTTTGAGAGAAGGCTAAGGACTTATCAAAGTTTGATGACCAAATTGATGACTATCTCAAAATAGTCTTGGTGAGAGCATCGAGTTCAAGAGGCGGGGGTGGTCTGTTAAACCCCTAGTCTAACTAAGAAAGCGTCGTGCAGGTATGGTAAGGATTTGGGCATTGGTCTTGGCATATATGTGGGAATATAAAGCAATTGTGCGTCTACGTGTTAGTGTGAAGCAATGTGTTCGAGGTGCTTGAGTGTTGGCAAGGCAGCTTGGACGTGCAAGGCAAAGACAGGCGTATGACACCTTTGGGGCATACATATAGTTAGTGTCGTCGGAAAAAGTAATTTTTAAGCCCATACACACTCAAAATCAAACTGAAGTACAATGTACTACACCTTGAATACCAATTGAGATCATTACAATTTCTCTTCTTGTCTTCTGCTGTGAAACTTTCGAATGAAAACAGATAGTGCAAATATGACCAAACATGAGAAGACGTTAAATTAAAAAATAGTAAGGAAGTTTCAATTCTTTTGAATTGGCAGGTTTTTTTTTTTAAAAATTATTTCAAATTAGGAAAAAATCAAAAATAGTAACTAATAATTAATGTGCTAACTAATTCGTCCGAAAGTTGTCCAGAATTTCTGTGTATGGTTATGATACGTATTTGATTTAAAAATAAAGATATCATTTATAATTTACAGTTACATTACGTTAATTTAAATCTGATTTAAAATCATATCTCATTTAATTGTAAAAACTGATTTAAAATCATTTTTTAAAATAAAATAGTAGATGAGTATATTTCAAAATTTGAATTCAAATTTTAAATTTTAAATTTTAATTAGTTAGATTAGAAGATAATTACTTTTAATATTTTATAAATCAAATATTAATGAATCTCAAAATTTGTTATTTCTTCATTATTGACATGTGTTTTTTTTAAAAAATGAATCATATTTCTTTTTTAAATACTGAAATTTCAAGATTAATTATGATGTGACACGTATGCTGTTTTTCCTCTCCAATAGATAGATATATATAGATATTGATTACTCAGTAATATTATCTTCTTCTTATTTATTTTTCCTCATTTGGCCTTCCATATTTTAAGTTATATGCTTTTGAAATAAATCTTATTTTTTCCCCACATTTGGCCTTTCAAATTTTGAGTCATATAGAATAAAAATTATCTTGAAAATCATGCATCAAGAATTTTGGCCTTCATAGGACGAAGATAAAAAACCCTACCGATAATTTCGCTAAAATATGCCTAACTTTCCCGGTTGCATGGCTGCCATGGCTGCCGGACAGCTTCCATCGGGCGAGGCTGTGACACTCAAGACCAACTCATCTCAGCCAAATACGTCATTAAATTTTCTTGAGGCCTTAAACCCGGATATAACGAGTGTTGCATCATCAACCCCTTTATCCCTTAAATCTGTTACATATCTTCATGGAGAACCAAGAGTGATTTGGGAGGAGGAGGAAGTAGAACAAATGATTATTAAGGAAAACCTACAATATGCCATCCTTGGGAAATTTTCCATTAGATGGCCAGAGATTCAAGAACTCAGAACGTTAATCCCCAAACAATGTGAATTGAAAGGAGAGTGTAACATTGGTTTGCTAAGTAATAGATATGTGCTTATAAGAGTCTCCTTACTGGAGGACTACATTAACCTATTGTGAAAACCAGTTTTCTACATCACTCAGAAAGGGTGGTCCTACCCAATGAGAACACTCAAGTGGGACCCACTTTTTGATCCAGAGGAAGAAACTACAACAGCTATAGCATGGATCTCATTCCCAACGTTACACCCAATTTTTTTTGTCAAGGAAGCAGTTTTCTCATTGTCATCAACCGTGGGTAAGCCGCTACAGGTTGATATGGCCACTAAGAATCAATCAAGACCTAGTTGTGCAAGAGTAAAGGTGGAAGTGGATTTGCTAAGGGAATTTCCTAAGAGGATTAAAGTAGGGGTCAGGAAACAAAGTACAGGGGAAGTAGTTGAGAAATGGATTAGAATAAAATATGACTATGTTCCTAAATATTGTAAAACCTGCAGGTTACAAGGGCATGATGAAAAGGCATGTTATGTAATTCATCCAGAGTTATATCCCAAGGAGGAGACGGAGAAGAAGGATAAAGCTGATGAGGGGGAGTTGGAGAAAAAAGAACAGTTAGTCATAAAAAAGGACACCAAGGGAGAGAACCAGCAGTATGATAAACATATATTTCAAGAAAAAAGACAGAAAAATGGGTATGGTAGAGGAAGACAACAAAAAAGAGCATGGGTGGCCCACCAGTGGAGCAAAACAAATATGGTACCTGAGCAGGATGGAGTGACTATTGTGAACAAATTTAATGCACTAGAGGTGGAAGAGGGACAAATAGAGTTAAGGACACAAAAAGAGAGGGTGAAGCCAAGACAACTTTGATAAAATAAAAAGAGGAAGAAGTAGAGAATCATAAAGAGATGCAAGCAACACAATTTGAAGTACATAGCATCAAAAAAGATACGCAACAACAGAATCAAGCAGAACACAACAACTCACTAGTGAAGAGTACAGGGCACAGTAACATCAAGAGCAGTGGGAAGCAATTTCACAACACTAGTGCACAAGAAGAAAGGGAGAGTGTACATAGTAATAATAAATCAGGGAAGATACAAGAAGCAGTGGTGGAGGTGCAGGGGAGAAACATAAACACATTTCCTTCCAAAGATGTTCACTCAGTCGCAACAACATATGAGATGCCAGAATATTTATGTGGGGAGGACAGTAGTGGTATACGGGACATGGAAGAGGATGAGGAGATGGAGGAAAACATTCAAAGCATTGGAAAAGAGGGTGATTTGTCACCCAGACAAATCGACAGACTGATAAGTGGAATAAGAAGGGCTAACATAGGGATTACAGTATCTTTACATGTGCAAACAAGAAGTAGGAGGGAGAGGCAAACATCTTGTGATCTATGATAGACAACATCATCTTTTGGAACATAAGATCGGTTAATACTCAAAATGTTTTTGAGAGACTACTGGATCTTAACAGAAGATATCACTTCCCATTTATTGCTCTTTTTGAGCCATTTCAAAATCCATCAGAATTAGACAACTTCAGGAGGAGATTAGTGCTGAGAAATGCAGTAGTTAACTGTTCTTCAAAAATTTGGAAATTTTGGCATGAAGAGTGGGAGGGCCACATCATTTCAAACACTATACAACAAATCACTGTAAGATTCACACACACTTACAATAAAAAACAGATGTTAATAACTGCAATTTATGCCAGATGTAGTGCATTAGAAAGACTTGAGTTATAAGATGATTTGGAAAATGTTGTTGAAGGCAATTTGCTGCCTTGGGTGGTTGGGGGAGATTTTAATGTGATTAGAAATGATGAAGAAAATCTTGGAGGTGTAGGTGTCAAATTCAGAGACTGTTGAGTTTGAGCAGTGTTTAAACAATTGTGCCCTGGAGGAGATAAAATTCACTTGAAGTAAATATACATGGTGGAATGGAAGAATAGGTGAGGATTGCATCTTTAAAAGTTTTTTAAATTGTGGGTAATCAAAAGTTTTTTGATTTACTTTGAGCTTCAGAAGTAACACACCTACTGAGACAAGGTTCAGATCATGCACCTTTACTGGTTAAATGCAGCACATAAAGTGAACCAATGAGCAAACCTTTCAAATTCTTGAACTTCTGGACAATGAACAGAGATTTCAAGAAAATTGTAACGAATAATTGGAATATTGAGTTTGTTGGATCTCCATTTATAGAGGTACAAACAAAGATGAAGAAAGTAAAAGTTGCTCTAGCAAATGGAGTAAGAAGGAATATGGTAATATTTTCCAACAAATTGCCACACTAGAGAATACCATTAAGGCCAAAGAGGCTCAAATGGAAATTATGCATGATGAAAATGCAAGGACAGAACTGAAGAAGGCAGAGGCAGAACTTATTAGATTCTTAAAACTTGAGGAAGAATTCTGGGAGCAGAAGTCAGGAATGAGCTGGTTCAAAGAGGGGGATAGAAATACAAAATTCTTTCACTTTTATGTGAAAGGGAGAAGGAGGAGAATGAGTTTAGATGAGATACAGACTGAGCAAGGAGATAGAATCAGTTGTACATAAAACATTGGGGAAGAAGCAGTCAAAGTTTTTCAGGAGCAATTCAATGAAGAAAGGGAAGACAGAGACTACATAATGCTGGATGTGATTCCCTCTTTGATCACAAATGAGGATAATCACAAGATTAGTAAACCACCAACAAAAGATGAAGTGAAGGTAGTGGTCTTTGCTTTAAATGGAGACAACACTAGTGGAAGGGATGTCTTTTCTGGGTTGTTCTTTCAAAAATGCTGGGACATTATAGGGAATGACATCACTAGAATGGTTTTGTAAAAGGAAGAAGCATCTCTGAAAATGTGTTGTTAGCTCAGGAAATCATAAGGGACATAAACAGAAGAAACAAGTTAGATAATGTTGTAGTGAAGTTAGATATGACTAAAGCATATGATAGGGTTTCTTGGTTTTTTTTAACAAAAGTTTTGAGGAAATTTGGTTTTGGGGAGAGATTGATTGACATGGTATGGAGGCTAATATCTAATAATTGGTATTCTATACTGATTAATGGGCAAACACAAGGTTTTTTCAAATCAACCAGGGGATTGAAACAAGGAGACCCATTATCCCCTACTCTATTCATAATTGTTGCAGAAGTCCTATCAAGGGTTTTAAACAGACTTCATGATGATCATAATTACAACGGATATGGTATGCCCAAGTGGAGTCCAGACAAAAATCATCTGTCATATGCAGATGACACAATTTTATTTTGTTCTGGGTATCAGAGTTCTATAAAGAAAATGATGAAGGTGTTAAGAGAATATGAAGTTGTTTCTGGACAACTGATCAATCTATATAAAAGTTTCTTATATCTTCATGAGAAAGTTTCTATTGCAGCTTGCTCAAGAATAAGAAAAGTTACATGTATTGGTCAGGGATATTTTCCTTTCACTTATTTGGGATGTCCTATGTTTTATGGGAGAAGAAGAAAAGATCATTTTGAGGAGCTACTAAAGAAAGTGAGAAAGAGAACATTTATGTGGCAGAATAAGTTACTTTCTTTTGGGGGAAGATACATATTGATAGCTCATGTTCTTCAATCGATGCCACTATATCTATTAACTGCAATGAATCCACCAAAAGGAATTATTAAATAGTTACATATGATATTTGCAAGGTTTTTTTGGAGCAACATTGCAGGTACAAGAAGTAAGCATTGGGTGGCATGAGAGGATTTATGTTGTCCCAAGGAAGAAGGTGGTTTGGGTTTCAGATCACAAACAAGACCTTTCCAATGCACTCTTTGCAAAACTGTGGTGGAAGTTCAGGGTATCAGCAGACTCACTCTGGTGTGCATTCATGTGGAACAAATATTGCAAGAAAGACCATCATGTGATAGCCAAAAGCTTAGGGGGATCTCATATTTGGAGGAAAATGGTGCAGATTAGGGAAGAGGTGGAACATCATATTTGGTGGCAAATCAAGGATGGTTCCTCAAGCTTCTGGTATGATAATTGGACAAAGCAAGGGGCCTTATACTACATGGTGGGGGGAAATGCTGAGGAAGAAGAAATAGAGGTAAAAAAGTTCATTAATAATGGGACTTGGGATAAACAGAAGCTAATGGTTCACTTATCAGAGGAGATGACAAAATGTATAGTAGAAGCTGTCACACCAGAGCTAATAGAGGGGGTGAATGATAAAGCTTGGTGACTGTTGGAAAATAATAGAGAATTCAGTGTGAAATCTGCCTGGGAAGGTCTAAGGAAGAAGAAGGAGAAAAGAAGAGACTTTGAGCTTATTTGGGAACACAAAGTGCCTTTCAAACTATGTTTCTTCTTGTGGAGGGTTTGGAAAAGAAGAATAGCCATGGATGATAACTTGAAAAGGATGAATATCCAGATAGTATCAAGATGTTGGTGCTGTAATGACAGCCAACATGAGACTATGACCCACCTTTTTGTAACAGCTTCTATAGCCAATAGGCTATGGAAGCATTTTGCTACTTGTGCAGGTATAAATATTGAAGGAATGCATTTGCAACAAGTAATAACAAAATGGTGGTCAAAAAAGGACAACACAAAACTAATGGGAATTCAGAGAGCAATTCCAGCCATGATAATGTGGGCTTTGTGGAGGAGGAGAAATACAATCAAATATGGAGGAAATTGCAGTTTTAATCAGATGAAAGAGAGTATCAGAATTCAAATTCATCAATTGATTAAGGTGAAGTACCCATGGATAAAAATGATTCCTAGAGAGTGAAAAAATATAATCAGGTTTCTAAGTGAGTACAAACCCAAGCTTCATGCCAAAAGCATAAGATGGATACCACCACCAAGGAACAAGGTTAAAGTAAATACGGATGGAGCATGTAGAGGGAACCCGGGACAAAGTTCGTATGGAGTTTGTGTTAGGGATGATACAGGGAATCTTATATATGCACAATGAGAGGATATTGGTCTAAGAACTAATATGGAAGCAGAAATCAATGCAATGTTGGAGGCACTAAGGTACTGTAAAAGGGATGGATTAGAGGATATTTGTTTGGAATCAGACTCGCTCAGTCTTGTTAAATATCTAAAAAACTCTTGGAAAGTCCCTTGGGAAAGAATAGTGCAGGTGGAAGAATGTAGAGGCTTAATGGTGATCACCAAAGCAAAGATTCAGCATACATTGAGAGAGGGAAACAACTTAGCAGACTTCATAGCTAACACAATAATAGGTTCAGAGGGAGTGGTTCAATTCGACATGTTCCTAAGTCTGCCTACGAAAGGAAAATGCATTCTTAATTTAGACAAGGCGCAAGTACCTACATTGCGAATCCGCACTAGGCCAATCAAGAATCAGTTAACAGAGCATACAACAGAGCATACATATGTCATTCATACATGGATTCGAAGAGAAAATACTGCTTCAGTATAGTTGCTACAAGAACATTGACAGAAATGTAGACATATTACTTGATATGGTGGAAAATAATACAACAACGATTAACCTGATTGCTGAGATTTTTGGGCTGGATCTGAATGCTGCTAGAGTCTTGAATACTCAGGACTCAATCGCTGCCAAGAGGAGGGTACTCCGGTACAAAGTGAGGAACAAGAATGGAAAGGGAGCCAAATGCTCATTGAAATGGACACGGACAGACTTCTGGGTCCAACTGAAGTGGCGAAGACATAGTTGAAGTAGATGGTTTCCTAAAACCACCACAGTGGTAGTATTGGACCTACCAATTAATTTGGGACGGTACCTTTTTGTATTTTACATTTTTGTTTTAGTTGGATTGATAGCCACATTTGTGGTTAAGAATTAATAAATGGTCCACTGGACCACAATTCATTTAAAAAAATAAAAATATTTTGAGTCATATAGTTTTTTCTAATTAACGTATAATAATACTTTCCATTTAAAAGTGCAGTTTTACGAAAGCTATTCAATATAATTTATTCTTATCCAATTTCTAAGTTATATGGACTCGAGGGACAAATTTGATGGGACACAGTAAAATAAATATATTAATTATCAATATGAATTAGGCTTATATAAATTTTATATAATATATAGTAGATGTCTAAACGTACAACACACGTTCACAAAATTCTAGTTAATCTATATCCCTATACCAATATACAAATCTTTGCATAAACTAGAAATACCTTTTAAAAACATCAGATCTAATGTAAGTGTACAAAAGCGACCAACGCGATAAAAACTTTTTATTTATTTTCCACATGATATCTGATATCCGTATTAGAGTCTGACTAGTCCGACAAAAACTTATTGCTTCAAAATTTTGTTATTCTGAGAGATACTTTTGAGACAGACAACTTTTATCCATGTAATTATACTCTGAAAAGCAATCGTTTGTAGAACTTGCAAAAGACTATTTTTGCCATTTGGTGGTTACATGCATGTAATTATATATTGTTTGTAGAAAATGCAAAATATGGAATGCCTCGCTATCTAGCTGGTAAAGCTGACAATTTCAGCTTGTATTGATAAATCAGGTCATTTAATGAATTGGATTGATCATTTTCTATATAATTGGTGGTAAATATGAGTTTTAATCTATTGTTAATCTATAAAAATATGGATAAATATGATTAAAATATGGGTATCAGGGCAAGCCAACTCAAATTCTATCAAATGACATTGGTATTTGTTTATGGAGTTTCATGAAAATAGTGTTCATTTCTTCTAATGTTTTTTAGTGGGCTTATTTGACCAATTTAGGTCTGTATGTTTAATAATTAATTTAGCATATCATAATTTAAATAAATACTTTAAAAATACATTTTAAAGACCCAAAAAAAATAGGTAACAAGAAGTAAAGTAGAAAGAAGAAGAAAAAGAACTGAATAAAAGAATAAAGAAGTGTAAAAATGGATTAGGACCCTTTATCAATTTTTAAAAAAATTTATTGTTATTAATATTCTTATTTACCAGTTTTTTTCTCTTTTTTTTACCCCTCCCTCTAGGAGCACCAAAATTTGCTCCATTAGTGACTCGAACTTACATTCTTAAGGTTAGAAGTGAAGGGTGCTTACCATCCGAGCAACTCTCTCTTGTCCCCTTTTATCAAATTCATATCTGACCAAAACAATTTTTACTCATATTTATATGAGTGGATCACAAATCCGATCTAGTTTAGCTCAATCCATCCAAATTTGATCCAATCTACCCATTTGCCACCTCTTATAGCTAATAAATGTTAGATATGATTAAACAACTACCTAAATTATCTTTGGATCTTCTCAAGAAAAATAAGTACTCCCATATTAAATCATCTTTTCACATTGCATCTCTAGAAAGTATAGCAAAACTACATAACGAAATAAATGTTTGCATATATAGATAATTCTCACAGTGCTAATTGATCATAACTTGATTTTACCAATTTATTTTATTAGCTTACGCTTTACAAGATATCAGTTTATTGAATTAGCCTTCATTACATCTTTATTTTATGATACAAGAGTGCTAGACAAGTTAATTTACTACATAAAATATATATGTAAACTATTCTACCAAGGACTCGTAGCACCGTTGATGGCCAGAATCTCTTTCGGCTTGAAGACCATCGTCAAAATGACATGTCCTTTTGATGCTTTCGATGGCGATCCAAGCCGCTTTTCTATCTCTTCCCATTTGCGAGTGGGGTTTCTCTTCTTGCAACTGCTTCTCACAAAACTTAGCTTTCTCTTCTTGCAACTACTTCTCACACAACTTAGCGTTCTTCTTCATCTTTTCCCCATCGAACATCTCGCCAAGATCTTGTTGTTGGGATTTTAAGATCACATTAGCGTATCGTTTCTTCAACATGGTGACCCAGAGGTTCTTATTATCTTTTTCCATGTCCTTAACATTAAAGATATGATGATCATACGGATCTAAAACCTATCTAGAGACCAGAATGTAACAACAATTAACAAGAAGTAAGAACCCTAAGTAATGAAATTAAGTAAGCACAACAGTACTATCATATATATACACATATGTATATAGGACTTATCCTAATTTGTATTATTAAAAAAAATTCCTTTTCGAGAGAAATGATATCAATTTTGATATGTTTTTTTAGGTAAACTATGTTTAACTCATATAACATATACAAAAGAATATTGATATGATCCATAATTTCACTGATAATTCTAATTAAGTTATTTCCTGTTATATACATCAAATCTCTTTCTATAGTCTAACCAGCTTGGAGAGAAAAACATTGGAGAGATTATAAAATGACCAAACAATAAATAAAAGATCTTATGTTGTTATATGCATATGAATCAAGATGAAAACAGTTGTCGCTTGATTTTGAAAAGAATCAAGATAACAATCACAAAGATGATTTGCGATTGTTTTCACTGGGGAGAAATTCCAAGGTCATTGGCGACAAATTTTAAATGAAAAGAGGGGACTAGCAAACATAGATCAAAGTACTGATGATAATATTTGAGCTGCAGATGTAAATAATAATGAAATAGCAATGGGGGAAGCTATTAAAATAATGGAGATCTAGTAGTTGATACTCGTGTTCGAGATGATACTCTTAATAATACAGTTACATTAAATTGCACCTTAGCTACGGTCTCACAGACTTTGGTCTTGGGTACAAAGGATGGTGTTACTAGTTATGCAATGGTTCATGTGATTAATTTGGAATATGATCTAGCTTCGAATCTTAAACTACCTGCTACTAGTATTTTATCTAGGAAAGATCCCAGTTTGGCTACGATTAATGATCCAGACCAAGCTAATAAGGTGTAGTAACGTGGAGAAAATTAAAATTGGAATTTTGAATCTGGTGGTATATGCAATCATGACTTTGATTTGAATGACAATGATAATGGAGGCTGGACTGAAGTACCAAGAAAACTTTTTTCTCCAGGTAGCACCAACCTACAACAGTTGGATTGTTCTAACCCAATGTGCAAGGAGACAGTAAATTGTGAAGATAAAGTATCAAGAAAGGTTGTGTGCTATAACACCTTTGATGCCCTAATGATTAATTCTGATCAAGAGCTCCATGCATTATCCACTTCAATTTTCAATTTTTTAATTCAAAACTATTAGAATAATCAAGGAGCCACAAGCCACAATGTTGAATAAAGCAAACTCAACGGTCAAACCACCTTTATCAACACCTAGGATCATGATGTTCCTTCCCCATCTTTGGAGCCGCTTGAAGAGCAAATATCTAGGTAACAATTAATCTGCAAAAGGAATGACAAGACTTTGGTGAAAGGCATTTCATCCATCTCTTAAGATAATTTTACAAACGATTTGATTGTTTATAAGAAAAACAACATGAAATGAGTGCTTCTAGGTGGGCAGATTTAGTTGAGGACGAGGATCATATTTCTTCACCTGCAAGAAGTAAGTTAAGTCCTCAAGCATCCATATTTGTGCCTTCAAGTAAGGCAAATCCATCTATGGCAGTTACAATTGATAACTCTAAAAAGAACTTGATCATTACCACCAAGGTATTGGAAAAGAGCCATGAGCCAAAAGATGCAGTTTCCAGACTTAGTCCAACTACAACTTATGATATTGACTTTGGCAGTGACATGTTTGACGGGGATGATGACGATGCTATGCTAGACATATTTTTTGTTAAGGTAGCCAAGGATGAGGATCTCTCACATTGGCAACAAAGAAGTGGATGCAACAAAAGCAAAAAGAAGACACATGAAAGGTAGCATAGTTGGGATGGTAAGATGATTGAAGAATTTATTCCAATACACCAACCAATGCGACCGTCAAAGCAAAATCATATGACAGTTTCAATAACAACAACAAGATCTAATAAATCCAAAAAGAAATAATGAACTATCAGGTTTTGTTGGACATATTTGACGAAGAGGACATGGGAAATAATCTAGGTTACTTTACATTAGAAAACCATCACTTTTAATTTCTACATATATAAAATGAAGTTGAGGTTGATAACTCAACTTTATTCTTAGATTTTATATTTTAGTATTACTTAAGCATCCTCATTTGTAGTATCACCACCACATAGTGTATTATAAACTGCATGATGATCAAAGGATATATAGTTTTCTCTAGCTCTTATTTTCTTCATACTTGTTAATTGGAAGAGGTTCGTTACCTCATTAGGATTTGTAAGGTAAGGCCTAGCCCCCCTTCTTGTACTTTTCTCTTTGAAGTCCTTTTTTCTTTATGAATAAAAACTAGCCTTAAGCACACCTTACCTAGTGGAGTTGCTTTTTTAAAAAAAATGTATGAACTACAAATGTTAACTTGGAAACATATCGTAAAAAATATTCAAACTTAAGCTATAAGATAAGGTGTTAAAGTTTAAACCTTCACAATTAATAAAAATCATTAATCCCGACTAAGACTATGATTTATGAAGTCTCTAAGAAACAAAAAATGATGGAATGCACGAGATGATAATTATCGACTTTCTAAAAAGTTAAATCATGTTGTAAAAATGATTTTATTTCATTAATTCCCACTAAGAGTATGATTTATAAAGTATCCAAGACACAAAAAAAGATGGAAGGCATGAGATGATAATTATCGGTTTTTTGAAAAGCTAAATCATGTTGTAAATAGGATTTTAGTAGATAGAATTTAGGGTCACATTCAGGAAAATCATGAAAAGCAAATCCACAATAAAGTTCTATGGAATACAATATGTTTCGTCAATGCTAAGTTATATTTTACTATAATGACCTTCAAGGTAATTTTTGGAAATTTTCAGTAAATTATCATTTTCCCTTTTCAATAGTTGCCCCGTATCATGTTTTTTCAGTTTATGAAGTTGATTTTGAAATTGGATAGAAAAGTTGAAGTTTTTGGAAGTTTTAGAGTTTTTGGAGACTTAAAGTTGTTAAAAGAGATTTTGGCAACAACCGGAGCTACGATTCTCAGAATTGAATTCCATCTGTTTTATCACCTCCGGCAAGCGGTTAATCTAGGAGTGTTGTTGTTTTATGTTTCGAAGTCCTTTGTGTATTTGAGACCTTGAGTTGGAAGCTTAAGTGTATTTAGTCGAACTGTTGACTTTGGTCAATGTTTGGAGTTCAGACAGATGGATTGAAATTTTGACAACATCATTGGATTCGGAAGATGATTTTAGGACTAGGTGAGGTCTTGGTTGAATTTTCAGAGATTTTGAAGGTTATTTGGTATTTTTGAGTGGAAGTTAGTTTATTGCATCTTTAACAAGTTTTGGATCAAGGAGACCTTGAATCCTTATTTCAATGGTTCTATTGAGTCTTAAACGTTAAATTTAGTTGGGTAGCATACCTGATTTATGTACACGGGATTCTGAGTCTATTCAATAAATTTTGTTGGGTCTTGGTATTTGTTGATGTTGATGTGTCTAGTGCATGATGGACCTTCTTCGCGATCATGTGGTCGTGAGAAATGATCATGTAGATGCGTTTTTCATTTCTTCATGATCACGTGGGGGTGTTGCGATCGCGTAGCAGTAGTGCCCCGAGCATTGCGATCGCGTGACCCTGTGTCACGATCAGAAAGTTTAATAAAAATGAGTTGACCAACATTAATCATCGCGATCTTGAGGTTTGGGGTCGAGATCGTGAAGAGTAAAGTGACCCTAAGAAAATTCTTTTCTAAAAGTTAAGGTTTTATTCCCATTTCACTATTTTTGAACCTTGGGAGCTAGGTAAAGGCGATTTCAAAGTGATTTTTCGGGATTCATTGATTAGATAATAATTTCTAACTCCCAATAATTATTACACATTTTTTATTTCAAGATTTTCTCACCTCATTGCTAATTTTGAACTCAAACTTTGTGAGTCTTTCTCAAGAACTTGGGTTTTAAGAAAAATGGTGATTTGAGCTAGGTTCAACTTATTTTTTGATGTAGGTTTCACTAATGAGTTTAAAAATCTTTGTGTATCATGATTTCATACAAAATCTATGATTTAACCCTATTCCTCGGGATTGACTTTTTGGGTTGATTTGGATTTGGTTTCCAAAATTAGCTTTATGGTTGTTGTTTATGATTTATGTGGAATTTCTTATTTGGTTAGATTTGTTGATTTGGAGACTCGTCGTCAAAGGAAAGCCCAAGTACTGTGTTTGTTTCTTTCTCTTTTAAGACAAGTGGACCTCTTGATCTTTCGTTAAATGTATTGAAACTTGTATGCCTTGTTGTGTGATTTGGAAGTAATGAGAATTGGTGAAGGATTTTGTAAATCTTGTTCATTTGTAAATGTTGATTGAAATCTAGTTATGATAAAGCGGAATAAAAAGGATTTTTTTTGATATAGTAATGTATGATGTGTTGTAGACTAGTTGGAATGGTTATATTGATTCATTATTGATGATATGTCACGATTGTAGGAGTATGGATTGTGTATTAATATGTAATTTATCATTTTCTCATTATTGGTGTGAACATGCTTATTTGCATTTGCTCTGAAATACTATGGTGAGATCTGAATTAATGTTTATACCGAAGGGAAATGGTTTCGACGACTGATGTTTATGCCCAAGGAAAATGATTCCGGCAATGCGAAGGGGAAATGGTTCTGACGAATGAGAAGGGGCGAGGCACATGCATGTCAGGGTGCCCAATTGGACACTCTTCGTCAGAAAAATACAGTATATACAAGTCAAATGATACATGGAGTGATTAAATAATATATTTTAGACACCCTAGATATAACAGATTGTTGTAGCCTAGTTGTTTTCGTTTCTTGAATGGATTTAAGACACTTGAATACGTCACTGCTTGTGTATTCGAATCTCACTAGAACCAATTTTTCCCCATTTTCAAAAAAGCTTTTGTTATGCAATTTCTGAATACCCTTTGTGAAATTCCTGGCTCCACCACTGTTTTTAACTCAAGTTCATAAACTTATCAAATAAATTTTATTTGATAAAATGAAGTAAAGTAGCATACTCATTTCAAGTCTGATAGCATCATCCATAAGACTTAATATTTGTACATATGTATTAAAAATTTACATCTATATATTATTAAAACAACCTTTAAATTTTTTTTGCAAAATCTTTGATTTTGTCTTTTTATATTTTAGTCTAAAAATAACTAGATAATATTTAAATTTATATTTTCAATACCAAAATAATAAAATAGACAAATGAAGAAAAGGGATAAAATGGAAAAGGGTGTCCTAAATAAACTAACCTCATTTACCCCACCTTATGCAATTCTTGTTTCTCCCCATGTTCAATAGTGCACTACATGCACTCAATATCTGTAATGATTTGTAAGGTCATTTTTAAAAAAAATCATAAAATTACCATTTTACCCCTTTCAATAGTTGTCCCGAGTCATAGTTGATCGGTTTTCAAAGTTGGTTTTGGAATTTGATTGATAAGTTGTGCTTTTTTTGAACGTTTGAGTAGTTGAACTCTTGCTTTCATAAAAGATCTTTTGCATAAATTTTAAATCGAAATTTTGAACTATTTGTTAACTACATATATTGAATTGACAGGTAGTGTTTTTAAAATAATTAAATTAATTGGTGGTTAATGAATTAAGTCCATAATTTATTTAATACCATATACCACTTGACTCATATTTATTAAAATAAGTTAGTGGGCTTTAATTCAGAAAAGAAAAGAAAATTTGGCTCTTTAAGAGGAAAAATGTTAGTGGCTAATATTTGGCATGATGATGGGAAATATGAGGTTCTGATAACCTAATATGAGGTTCTGATAACCTAATATGAGGTTATTATCCGTTGTATTAAGATTTGGAGAGTTCTTAGCTTGGGGTTTTAGGCTTGAATAGCAAGTTTCATCACAATTCACCTTTGGGTTTCAAGATTGAAAGTTCCATTGTAGTAATTTTTTGCTCTTTCTCCATTACCTTGTTTTGTATTGCTTGAATCATGGCTGTACTTGATCATAAGAGAATTTTGAGTTTGTGCTAGAGATAGGCACTTTATTGGGTTTTTGATTTCACTCTATTGCTTTTGTAATAGATGGAATGCTTCTCATTTATGAAGTGGGTATCTGATTATCTAATCAATATGAAGTGGGTATTTGATTATCTAATCAATTTCATGCTTAAATTGCTTTCCTATGAAATTAATCACTCCTTGAACTTGCCCATTTACTTTGATTAAGCTTTAACGAGTCAATTGAGGTTGAGAATATTGATTGGTGCTTTATTTGAGGTGTAACAACCCATTTAGATTCTATCTAGAGATAGTGGATTCTTGCAATGCACAAAATTGGCCTAATTGTGATGACGACGTAACTAGTCTTGACACAGCTAGGTGAGAAATATTTGCTTAAATTCGAGAGACTAAGTGAATCATTGAGGTTCTAATACATGTATGATTTTACTCATGAATGAATTCACATTAGATTAAGTTGCAATGGATCGTTTGAATGTCAATTAGCTTCTCATTCCGTAAATCACTTTTATCCCTTCCTTGAAAAGATCTTTGCCCTTGGTCCTTTTCCCTTATTGTTGATTGTTACCAACTTTTGATATTATAATTTTGTATTGTTCGTTTGGATTCAAACTAGTAGCTTGTAATTCTTTATCTTTTCAATTGGCGGCACATTGTTCCTTGTGGGGTTCAACCTCGTCCTCATACGTTGGGTTATTATATTGCTAACGATCGCCTACTTGTTGAATTATTTTACGAGTAATATGAGCGTTATAAAAAATGGCGCCACTGTGGGGGGAGGGGGGGTAAAATTTAGAGTTTACTTGTTTCTATGTAAAAATTGTGAATATTTGTTTTTGTTTTCTTTTTCATTTTGTTTCCATGACTTCTTGTAATAAAAAGAAATGCTTGGGGTTGTAAGCCCTATGTTGATTAGCCATGACCTTGTTGTGAAGAAATAGGTGTGGTGAGTCAAATTTGGCTCATGACCTTGGCCTAAAAGCTTGAACATGGTAAGAAGCTCCAACATCTAATTTCCCAAATGGGGTATAATTTTCGTAACTTGCACGTAACTCGGTGATAGGAGATGATCTAACTTGAGTTTGGAATTGCAACTTTGAAGGACGATGTGAGAACAAGAATTAGGGTATGTGATGCTCCTTGTCAAATGGTCAAAAAGAGTTTAATGGAATTGGAGTCTCAAGAAAAAGGGGTTGTGATAAACATGGATGAAATCTTGGGTCTTTGCAACCGAACCAATCCAATAAAATTCCAAGATGCCGAAATAAAAAATATAATACTAAAGTTGCAACGAAAAGCCAAAAATATCATTTATAGAAATTTTAGTTCATTTAGAAGTGAGAGTGTCACTCACTTTAAGGCCATGAATCATGAAGTTGAATTTTTGAATGGGCTAGTATCCTCTTGTTCTTGCCCAATGCTCCTCAACAAAAAATCTATGTGAAGTTGGGTAAGAAATTCAAGTCTTCGAAGCGGAGAGATCAAGTGAGACTCTTGATGATCTCATGTTATCCTCATGCATTTCAACAAGAAATTGATTTGAAGTTGGGGAGAAGGTTCATCACCTCGAAATGGAAACATAAAGGTTGATGCAACCTGTAACGACCCGATAGCACCCCTATTCGTTACCGGCGTATTCGACCTCTCGGAGGTCTTATACAAGCCCTTAGCATTCGTCATAGCATTATCATAGAAAAATAGCGGAAAATTTAAAACTTTTCATAATATAACACATGACTTAGAAAGTCACCTCATTTAAACCCTTAATACAAAATCGGAATACTACGTCTCAAAGTAGCCATCTTAAAATACGACTACAACACAAGAGGGACACATCCCTTAAAATACAAAAGGAACTACTATCTAGTACAATGAACTTAAAGAAACTCTTAAAAATAAAGGTCCTTGAATCTTTAAGGACACACTCGAACTTGGGAATAGTAAGCCAAGCTCATCACTTCTAGGAAAGTCCTTTAGCCACCACCACCTACACTTGGTGTAAAAAGATGAAGAAGAATGGTGTTAGTACAAGAATGCACTAAGTATGATAACC